>JAOPHQ010006657.1:0-60505 GCA_030340625.1 Merluccius polli
TTGTTTAGCCGTTAGCTAATCGCATGCTAGGCTACAGGGTGGAGCTCATTAAAGGTCAAAACAAGCAAGCACATGAAAAATTGTGTTGGTATGGGGAAGCTATCGAGATTTTTTAATTATATATTTAAACTTTTATATTTTTCCTTTGTTTATTTTTATTTTTTAACTGCTTTGGCAATGTAAATGTTTATTTCCCATGCCAATAAAGCTCTTTTGATTTGAACTGTATATCTTTAAGATGCAAAGCCAAGCCTCTGGCTCAGGCGCCACAGTGAGAACCGTTGAATCACAGAGAACACCATTAGTCCTTCCCTTGTTTATGCTATTATCACAGCTAGGTCCACTTAGCAGCTAACATTAGCATCTTGATCTGTCAGCAGTTTTTTTCTCTCTCTCTCTCTCTCTCACCTTGTTGTTTTTTTCCCTGTCTGTGTCTACCTCTACCCATCTTCCCACCACCTCCTGCTGTCACTCCTCTTTTTTCACTCCCTCCTTCCCTCTCCTCCATCTCCTCTGTCTCTCTGCTGCTCTCTCCTCTATCACTCCCTCCTTCCCTCACTTTGTCTTTGCCTCTCCTCCACTTCCTGCTCCTGCTCTCCTCTTTTCACTCTCCTCTTTTTTCTTTCCATCGCTCCCCTTCTCCTTTCGTCTCCACCTCCTCTCCCTGTCCTTCTCCTCTTTTCTCCTGCCAGCAGACTAATCAAGTTACTTCCTCCAATTAAAGGGTCAAAGGTCGGATGTTTCCAGGTGTCGCGTTCGGCTCTGTCCTAAAAGGTTGTAAAATCAAATGAAACGAAACTCTTCACCAAACTCTACAGATTAAAAATTGAGACATGAGAAGAATCACGCTTGAGAAGCAAATAACATTTATCTGGAGGGTTTCTTTCCACAACATGTTAACGTTGAAAACATCGTAGCTCCAATATCGCTAGTGTCTGCCGTCGCTGGCATCCAGAGCGTCTGTAAATAAAAACAGCATCTTTTTCTCTGAAGGAGTCATTGTTTTGGTCCACGAGTCGTACGCCTGTATGTCCAGCAAATACAATTTGTGTGGCTTAATGTACGAGCTGATGTCTCCTTTTGATGTCCCGTTTAGGAGATTCCTGTGTGTGTGTGTGTGTGTGTGTGTGTGTGTGTGTGTGTGTGTGCCAATGAGGTGGGGGTCGAGGTGGAGGGGGGGTGGGTGGAAGTCATCGGACACTTAGAAACACTTAGACCGGTGACCAAGGCAACCGTAGAAATAATGGCTGGCCACTGACCTAAATACTAACCAGAAAGAGAGAGAGAGAGAGAGAGAGACAGACAGAGAGACAGACAGAGAGAGAAAGAGACAGAAAGACAGGCAGACAGAGATAGATTGCCAAAAGAGAGACAGACAGACAGGAATTCAAAGAAAGTTTTAAACACGTCTGCCAAAGTCTGCTACTTCCATTGTGATTGGTTCACTTCCTAAACTAGACATAGAAAACCAAGACAGATAGACAGACAGATACGGTTATATGATTTGAAAAAAAATGATAATCCTAGCCGATAACACTGTCTAACTGTACGTTCACACCAAAAGCGTCTTGCGCTGCAAAGACGCTTTGACGCTCAAAAAGATTCGCTGCGAATATTTTTGTTCGCTTTTGACGCTCAAGACGCTCAATGACGTACAATGAAATTATGCAGACGCATTTAAAGGAGCCGTATGCTTTTAGACAGCCATATCAAAGAGTGAACTCCCACACACTTTGGCCATATTGCAGAGACGGTTTTGCTTGTTTGATAAACGATAGTCGCACATCCCTCGTAACTACGCCGTGAAGGTGAACCCTCCCGGACTCCGCTATTAACATGAACCGCTCCGCAGGAGGAGCCGCACATCCACACGCACCGGACACCACAATACAAACACACATGTTTTACATTTGATTGCTTTTAAATAAAGTTGTGTGCAGTTATACGGTAAATACGATTAAGTGTTCAATGTCTCCTTCCTGGTCCAGAACCGCTTGGTCCATGCCGTTAATAGGCGGCCCGCTTCGTGCGTGTGTTTGTAAAAATGATATTTAAGCTGATTATTACGGTATTGTCTCTGAAATAAAAAAGGCTTGGATCGTACAACACCGGGCGCCCCGCCACAGCCGCGATTATCTTTTCCGTCGACATTTTACAGTAGGAACCAACAAAGTACAGTAGGAACCAAAGTGCCGGTGTTCCCCGGGACCCATGCAAGCGGAGAGCGTCTACATTCAGATTGGCTGTCAGTTTTTGCCGCTGAAACGCGTCATAGTCATTTGCATAAAGTTAAACTGTCTTCAACTTTTTTTTGACGCTCTGGACGCTCAACTTTTGACGCTGGAAGCGTTTGACGCTTGTGACGCTTTGGACGCTCTTGCCCATAGAAAGTGAATGACTTCCGGCGTCTTTGCAGCGCAAGACGCTTTTGGTGTGAACGTACAATAACACACCGCTCTATGGCAGCGATACAATGCAATGTTATGAGTGAGTGAGTCCAGGTGTGTGTGCATGTGTGTGTGTTTGCATGTGTGTGTGTGTGAGTGTGGTATCAGGGGTCTTTTAGCTGAAGGGAGAAGATCACAGGGAGGTTAAAAGTCAAACTGTCGATTCTCTCGTTGAGCAGAACTCGCCCAACTGTGACCGCTCTGTCCCTCCCTCTATCTCTATGTCTCTCTCCCCCTCTCTCTCTCCCTCATACACACACCTCTGCCCTACCCCCCCCCCCCTCCATCCATATGTCTCTCATGCACACACACACACACACACCACCCCATTATAAGTTAATTGGTCCACCATGTTGTGCAAGTGCTGACGCTAGCTGATAAGCTAACAGATGTTGTAACACGCAGAGTCCTGCTGAGCTCTGAACCACAGCTATACATGGGCTAACAGCACGTATATACATTACATTAACACTATACTCTATTCTCTCTCTCTCACACACGCGCACATACACACACTCCCTCTCTCTCTCGTTCTACCAGTCTCTCTGGTTCTCTCTCTATATGTAATTTGATACAATATTTAATTGACATGTTTCATTTAATCTCTTCCTTCCTATCTTTCTCTCATAATGTATTCCTTGCTCACCTTGTTTACTCTTATTTACTATGGTTTCTATTGTTTTGTCTATGCCTTTCTTTCTGTGTCTTCTTCTTATGTCATATCTTCTTGTCTTTTTTTTATTTTATGTTTGAATGTCCATTTTTCTTAATCTCTCTCTCCCCTCTCTCTCTACCCTTTACCTATCTCTCTAACTCCCTCTCTCCCTCTGTCTCTCGCTCTCTCTTTTTCTCCCCCCCCCCCCCCCCCCCTCTCTCAGGAGGTGTCAGGTTTCAGCCATTGTCCCCCCTGGTTACTGATAAACAGGGTGCTTGGTTACCAGCCGGCATGTGATTGGTCCTTTTCAAAAGAAGAAGCAAAAAAAAGGGGGTGGGTTGCCGTGGGAAACCGGGAGACTTGTGTCACCGGGTGAAGAGAGCGAGACACTTCGAAGTTTGGGCGCACCCTCCAGCGTGCATGTGACGTGGTGTGTGTGTGTGTGTGTGTGTGTTGCGTGCACACTTCAAGTTCAAGTCCTTGTTAAGTTGATGGAATTAGATTAAATAAGTTATATATCAGAATAACACACAAGATTGTAATAATATATAAGACAGTTTTTTTAATATTAGTAATAATGTGTATATGTAGTGCGCAACACCCCTTCATGCCACACACACATCTGTTGAATACCCACAAACACACACACACACTGCCCCAGCTTGTTGGCACCCTGCCAGGGCCACACAAAAGCACCAAGACCGGGTCTCAAGATTTACACACACACACACACACACACACACACACACACACCCTCCTCTAGTCCACGCCTCGCCGACATACTTTCTCCTGCGCCTTTCTATTGTCATCTATTCTATAGCTTTCTATTCTAATGAAATGCAATCTAGTCCAATGTATTCTATTATAGAATAAGGTAATCTAGATTGTAGTCTAACGTTCGGTATTCTATTCTAATGAAATCTACTCTAAAGTATTCTGTTCAATTACACTATATTCTGGGGTGTGACAATACAGATATTTACAATTGCCAGATTGTTAAAAACAAATGTATAGAGGTGTGTGTGAAAGATTATATTCATTTATTTTGGCAGTTAGGTTAGATAAAAATCCTTTGATTTAATTATATTAGAAATATTAGGCCATTCATCAATTATTAATTAGATACTAATTGCTTTATCTAGAACAACTGTGACTAAGAAGAAAGAGAAGGTTGTTCATTAAACTATTAAGGAGTAATTAACAACTATTAAGGAGTAACTAACAACTATTCAGGGCAAAACCACTCAGGGTCATTCATAGCTACATCTCTCCAACAACACTTACAATTTGTGTTACCAACACCACCAGGCAAAGATTAACCAAATACAGAGACCAGAGAGAGAGAGAGAGAGACAGAGAGAGAGAGACAGAGAGAGAGACAGAGAGAGAGAGACAGAGAGTGTCGCTGTACTCTGCTATTGTTATGTTTTTCCCGCTCACTCCCCGAGTTCACATCGTTCCGGAGCAGAAGTGTGTAACCGTCGACAACAGAAACACACCCGCCTCCTCCCCTACTGCTCCCTTGCCAGCATTCGTCCCAAGGTTAAAACCAATCCTGCACCACTACCACCACCTCCAGCACCAGCAAGACCCAAAAAGAGCAGGGAGCTGGTGGTAATTGTAGGTTTCATTCCTAATTAGTCACAGTAAAAAACTACAGCCTGGAGTCTGTGTCTGTCCATCGCCAGGCTATCCTGCCTGGGGGGGTTCTGGAAAAGCTAGAAACGGTTGTTTCTTCGACGGACATATCCGGTTGTCACTCTAGCTTGTAATTAGCAGAGCGAGAAGTTCGGCTAGCTGGCAGGCCGTAATTTGACTCGTCACTCCGAGAAAAATGTTTTTAAAATGGTGTTGAGTGATGTCAACGAACGCCCTAGGAGAGTTTATTGATATATAAAACAAAATAAGTATTTTGATATTTAATTGAGCTAAAGAAAAGACCATTTCTATCTATCAAGGGATTTACAACAAAGCGAAAAAATCATTTTGTCATTTTACTATGTCTTTATGTAATCATGTACTTTTCACTGTAAATATATTTTTAGATTGTTACTGTATGTATCTATATATTGTTATTGTATTGTAGCCTACTTTTCAGTTCACACATGCTTTGGCAATGTCAATGGAAACATACATTTACATTGCCAAAGCACAAGAAAAGTACAATAAGATGCAGAAAACATGTCAATAAAGACATTTGAATTGAATTGAGACACAGCACAACATAGAGGTGAGGATAAGAGACAGAGGGAGCGAGGGAGCGAGAGAGAGAGAGACAGCGAGGTATAGACAAAGACAGACAGACAGACAAGACACAGAGAGAGAGAGACAGCGAGGTAGAGACAGAGAGAGACACAGAGCGAGACAGAGAGAGAGAGCGAGACAGAGACAGAGAGACACACACAGAGCAAGACAGAGAGAAAGAGAGGAAGCAAGGTAGAGACAGAGACAGACAAGACACAGAGCGAGAGCGAGAGAAAGAGCGAGAGACAGAGAGAGAGAGAGAGAGAGAGAGACAGAAGCCAGCGTGTGTCTAATGGGTATTAACGGCTTCCACACCATTGAGTGGCCCATCACAGATATAATGCCCACTAAGAGCTTCTAAAGCACCCAGTTAGCACCCCACCCCAGGGCTATTGTATTGGGTAGGGGGTGCAGGGAGGAGGGGGTGTTGAACCGGAGAGAGACGACCACAACAAAGACAAGAACTCAAACCTTCTCACCAGAAGAGACTTTGAAACTTTGAAGTGAGTGAGTGAGAGGGAGGGAGGGAGGGAGGGAGGGAGGGAGGGAGGGAGGGAGGGAGGGAGGGAGGGAGGGAGGGAGGGGTCCCTTTCCTTCTGTCTCCCCTTCCTTCTTTAAACCTTGCTCTCTCGCTTCCTCTGTTCTGATCAGCCAGTAGCGCTTGATTGGCCTCATATCTGCATTCACTTCTTCTCCTCCTCTTCTTTTTGTCTTCCTTACCAAAACACTCACTCCTGTTTGTTCCCCGTCTGTTCTTTCCCGTTTTCTGTGCATTCCCCTCTCTCTGCTCCTTCTATGGAAGTAAATCTGTGCCATCGGGTTTTGAAAATAAAAACCTATTGAATTATAAGCACTGAATATTTATGCATTGAAATAACGTATCTGAATTTTTTGCCTCTGAATTTAACTCTTAACATTTTCAATAAATCATGTTCACCTTTATTTTTCAATATTAAAAAATTCAACGTTAAGTCAGCCTCAAAATTCAATGTACGAAATTCAGTGTTAACATCCGGGGACCCAAGGAAGAGCAATCGATCCTAGATGCTAGATCGCGGTCAAGCAAGGAGAGCGAGTGGGCGACGTCACTCGTTGGATAACTGACTCTCACGCGGGAGGGCAAAGCAGATGTACTTGATATTTTAGCCATGTCCAACGGCAACAGCAGCAATAGGGTGGCCAGAGACTGTCCGGTTTTTCAATGCCCTGTCCGGCGTCCGGCGGAGCATCAAGCCGGACGCGTATTTGTCCTCCTTTTTGAGACACCCCCGCCGGTTATAGGTCCGCCCGCCGGTCATAGGGGGGTCGTAACACACCCCGGACCTACGACCAGCGGGGGCGGGGGGTGCGCGCGATCGTAACACACCCCGGACCTACGACCGGCGGGGGGGGGTGCGCGCAATCGTAACACACCATGGACCTATGACCGGCGGGCGGACCTATAACCGGCAGGGGTGTCTCAAAAAGGAGGACAAATACGCGTCCGGCTTGATGCTGCGCCGGACGCCGGATAGGACATTGAAAAACCGGACAGTCTCTGGCCACCCTATAAGTACATCTGCTTTGCCCTCCCGCGTGAGAGTCAGTTATCCAACGAGTGACGTCGCCCACTCGCTCTCCTTGCTTGACCGCGATCTAGCATCTAGGATCGATTGCTCTTCCTTGGGTCCCCGGATGTTAACACTGAATTTCGTACATTGAATTTTGAGGCTGACTTTGGCAAGTTGAATTTTGGGACATTAAAAATATTTGAGTTGAATTTTTTAACGTTGAATTTTTTAACGTTGAATTTTTTAACATTGAAAAATAAAGGTGAAAATGATTTATTGAAAATGTAAAGAGTTAACTTCAGAGGCAAAATATTCAGATACGTTATTTCAATGCATAAATATTCAGTGCTTATAATTCAATGTTTTTTTATTTTCAAAACCCGATGGCACAGATTTACTTCCATATCCTTCTCTCTTCTCTCCTATCACCTCCCTACACGCCTCCTCACCCTTCTCCTGTCTGTCTGTCTTCAGGAAAGAACTCCCTCTGTCTGGGGGGAGAGAGAGTGAGAGAGAGAGAGAGAGAGAGAGAGAGAGAGAGAGGGGAAGGAAACTGCCATAAACTACCTCGTCTTTCTCCAACTTCCTTCCTTCTTTTCTCCCCGTCTCACAAACTACAGACAATGTAGCCAACTTTTTTTGTTCATTTGAATAATTGTGTTTAGCATTTTGCCTCATCAGCAACTTCTGTGGTTTATCAAGTACAAAACAGGTTGCTGCATGCTAACGCTAGCATAGACAGCTGGGACTTTTATTAATGAAATCTAAACAACGATTCTACGAGCCTTTCGCTTACAGAGGATTTGAAACCAGACAGATGGAGATCATTTTTGTCTTCACAATGCATTTTTATTTTTCTGGGTTTTACTTTCTGTGCAGGTGAAGTGAGGACAGGGGCTGGCAACGGGTGGGTGGTCTCTCTCTCCCTCTGTGTATCTCTCTCTTTTATTCAATTCAACAGCTTTTATTGGAATGGCAAACATACATAGACAAAGCATGTATGAAGTAAAATAAGAAGACAGTACAAAAAAGAAACCGTAAAAAATAAAATAACAATCTGATTGAAAAAGTACGCTTGGGGTTGGGGTCGGTTTGGTGGTGGTGGTGGTGGTGGGGAGGGGCAGTAAATTCAGACAGGAGGAGGCCAGCCTGTGTGGACACGCCCAGACATCAGAGGGAGAAACCTCCGATCCAAGAGAGGCTAATTTTAATAAGCTAATGATTTACAACCCTGCGACTGGCTGCTAATCAATCACCTGTAAACCACCCCGCTGCTCGGGGGAAATAAAACATATTGACGGTCTCTCCCCTTTTGTGGCTTCGTTGTGACATGCACCGAGGCTTTCAAGCTGATTGGACTGCAGTGCATTGTGGGTTAGAAATTGGAAGCAAGCTACTCATACTGTAGCCTAATTCATTCCTGTGGCAGACCAAGGATATATATGTGTGTATATGTATGATGTGTGTATGATGTGTGTATATCTACATGTATTACAGTGTATGAGTGGATGGTTGCAGTGTGTGATGGATGGTCGAGCGGGCAGCCGTGAGCTGTAGCAATGCGTGGCACGGCGGCCCCCGGGCTGCAGGGGCCCATTCGGGGCCAGCTGTCGGTCCGGGCCAGCCCCTCAGCCCCTCGCTAAGGAATCTAACAGCAGAGCTGACCCAAGTCATTCCACACATTACCCACATGGTTACGCTGGGCGGGGGAGGGGACGTCGCCACAGACAAGTCCCCTTCACTAGATAAGATAGCTCGTGGGGCCCCTCCATCTCCTTCTTCAAAGAGCCAGCAGCAACACGAACCAGGGGCCCGAACTTTTCTGCCAGGGTTGGACATTTGCAGTTCAAAGGTGGATACATCCCATCTATTCTGGATGATGACATATACACTTACACACACTTTTACACACTTCCACACCCTCGCAGGCATATGGGGACTGGCGGGTTCTCACAGATGACAAGAACAACAAACACGGCAAAATGCCACCGCGGGTAGAGGGACGGAAAAAGAGACAAGACCTTTAAACGTTCACTCAATCGTTCATTCACTCGTTCATTCTGCGAAGTGACAGACGGCTAGCCAAACAAATGACGCATTCAGCAAGGATTGCGGAAATTGTGTGTCTGTATAACTATGATCCAATTATGATTATTAAATCCCACATCATGCGTTCTTCTTTATCTCAACAGTTTAGCCAGTAAATATCCAGAATGAGATAAGATAAACTTTAATGTCCCCATAGGGAAAGTTGTTCTGGACTCCGTCCTGCAGTTCCACAGCGGATAAAACCATACATACAGCACAGTCAAAAACATCCACATCTCAACAACACATAGCTTTCATGTTACAGTTTGCACATAACACACATAGACGCCTTCTGACAATGGCGACATATTGCACAACCCCCACGGTTGACATCCTACATTACCTGTTAGTGTTGCTAGGCAGGAATGAATGCTTCTAACGGTTCAGCCTGGGGAACCTGGAGTCGTCTACCAGAAGGTAAGAGCTGGAGCTCTGGGTGGAGAGTCGGACCAGACACTGTTTTCTGGGCCTGTCTGATAATAAACTGCTCATAGGTTATTTGGAGGGGAGAGTGTTTTTTACCCCCGTCGTTTTCATAGCAGTCTGCACCAGATGAGCAATCTGTGATTTCAACTGTACAGAAAATGTACTATACCAGGCTGTTATCCCATATCTTATAATAGTCTCTTAGTTTGCATGGTAAAATAGTAACATGAACTTCTGCACGACTCCATAGACCCTACGTAAAAAAAGTAGAGCAGAGACTTTCAACATGGGCCCTCCAGCTAAGTGTATTATCAATATGAACCCCTGAGGTACTTATATGGGGGGGTGGGGTGGTGTGTGCGTGTGTATGTGACTGACTTAACATTGCAGTTGACCCCCAAGAGTAACAGGCTGCCCCCCACACGCCCCTCCTCTCTTAGACAAACTTACTACCCCCCCCCCCAGCTGCTACAAGCCAGGCTCTTACTTAATCAGGGTCAACCTGTCGGGTTCAAAGTTCAAATCACTGCCAATGGCCTGTGAACCCTCCTGGTCTCACTCTCTCTCGTCATCTCAAGGCAGAGATGATGACAAATTCTATATTCTCTATAAATTGTTTATATTTATACTCTATTGCCATGATGAGTCAACAGACACTTGTATCCAAAGCCACTCACAGGGAATGTAATTTTTTTTAATTGAGTTAAAAATAGTATTTAAAAAATGAAATTAAAAAAAAGCATCCGATACAAGGAACCCAATTGGCTGGGAGATCTGAGCTTGGCATGGAGGGGCGGGGTCAAGAACTACCCTCCCTATCAGGGAGACGGATGTCTGAGGGGGTGATTATGTAAGAGCTTCTATGTCTCCATGCTATCAGTACACTGGAGAGGAGGAAAATCCCCCCCAAAAAAACCTGCTTGGCCCACGGCCCACAACACACTAGGGCACCTAAATGGGAGCGACGGCGGGCGCGCTGCCCATGTTGTTGGACAGCCAAGACGCCTCCTCTCTGCAGAGGAGGAGGCAGAAGGAGGAGAGAGGGGTTCAGATGTGAGACTGAACAGTAGGCTAGGGACGGGGGGAGGAGACAGGAGGAGACAGTGAGGTAAGGAGGGGATGTTTGGGTTGAGACAGGACGGCGACATCCCAAATGGGGTCTAGAAAGACGAAAAATTAAACGTATGCATCGTAAATTCCTAAATCGTTTAGGAATTTACGATGCAATGTTAATGTTTTATTGCCAGTGAAGAGGTTAAGCTATTGTCTGTGTGTGTGTGTGTGTGTGTGTGAGGGGGGGCTATGGTGTTGCAACTCTTAACCAAATAGGTTCTGGGTTCGATCCCCAATGTCTGCAGCAAAACCTGTCAGCATCCTTGAGCAAGACACCCCCTAACCCCTACCTGCTCCTTAATGACCTGTATCTGAATTCACTGTAGGTTGCTTCGGATAAAGGCGACTGCTAAAGTATGAGGTTAGGAGTGAGAGACTAGAGTTTTAGAATAGAATTGAATCTCTGCTCTCTACTACTTCCTGTTTACCTAGAAAGGAGAAGGAGGTACCATCAACTTAGCTTAGCTACATGGCATTTCATGTTAGACTAGTGGGTACACACACATACACACCCAGTGCACATACAGTCATACACTGCACACACATGAACTGTATAGGCATGACTACACACAGAGACACGCACAGCCAGACATACACTGTACACACACTGTACACACACACACACACACACACACTCTATATACACACAACTTTCATAGGTACGGACATGTATAGACATTCAGCTATTCAGGTAAACACACATTAAACACACCACCGTGCAGGTAAACAAATCTGATAGACACACACATACACAGTCACACACAAACACACACATCATGGACATCACCTAGACTAACCCATTTTCTTTTGTCCGCACAATCCAATTCCCCTCTCTGACATGTGCGCGCGTGCACACACACACACACACACACACACACACACACACACACACACACACACACACACACACACACACACACACACACACACAGTCGCATGCATAATTACACACTGTCCCCACACCAGGTAATCTGATAAAGTGTTGTCTGCAGCATGCATGTTATTTTCCTCTGTCACAAGGGACACTCCAGGGCTTGAGGGCAACACGGGGCTAGGCCAGAGACAAGTCTAGAGACAGGGCCAGAGACAGGTCTAGAGACAGGTCTAGAGACAGGGCCAGAGACAGGTCTAGAGACAGGTTTAGAGACAGGGCCAGAGAAAGGGCCAGAGACAGGGCTAGAGACAGGGCCAGAGACAGGTCTAGAGACAGGGCTAGTGACAGGGCCAGAGACAGGTCTAGAGACAGGGCCAGAGACAGGGGCCAAAACTGGGCTAAAAGAGGGAGACTAAGAACAGACACCACCCTAAACTGAACACGACAAGAAACCCATGAGCCAAACATAAAAATATCATATGACTGATATGATCTTGTCTAGGTAAATGACGCATTCAAATGAAATGAAGAATGTCTCAAAGATGTAAAAAAAAAACAACAACTACTTTTCCAACTGACAGATCAATTACAGCGTATATAATACACATTTTAGATGTTCTGTAGTGCTTATTTTCGTAACTTCATACTTTTATTTTGGTAGAGATGTAACTGAATACTTCTGAAGGAAGATTAAAAAGCTTTTATTTTGATAGAGACGTAACTGGAGATGGTTCTGAGGTAAGATTAAGTAGCTTTTATTTTGATAGGGAGGAAATTTAAGATGGCTCGGGAGGGAGAGGCAGGTTTTGTTTAGCTGATGCTCGGAGAGAACAGATATTTGTGTGAAACCTGAATTACATCCACAGATGATGGGCAAAGTGTGTGTGTGTGTGTGTGTGTGGTCTGTGTTTGTGTGTGTGTGTTTGTGTCTTAGTTGTCATCTCAGGATGTTAGTGATTCTCCCACCTGTGGTGTAGGATATCAGATCACAGTGAAGATAAAACTGTGATCCAGGACAGTCCAGACCTGACACTTAATGGATGCTGGTTTGATGGGATGAAAGCCTAATACAACCATTCTCTCTCTCTCTCTCTCTCTCTCTCTCTCTCTCTCTCTCTCTCTCTCTCTCTCTCTCTCTCTCTCTCTCTCTCTCTCTCTCTCTCTCTCTCTCTCTCTCTCTCTCTCTCTCTCTCTCTCTCTCTCTCTCTCTCTCTCTCTCTCTCTCTCTCTCTCTCTCTCTCTCTCTCTCTCTCTCTCTCTCTCTCTCTCTCTCTCTCTCTCTCTCTCTCTCTCTCTCTCTCTCTCTCTCTCTCTCTCTCTCTCTCTCTCTCTCTCCCTGAAAGCGCATGCCCAGAGGGCAGGTAGAGTTGAAACAGTGTCAATCCACACAGCTTAGTCTGCAGCTTAGTACTGCTGCACAGCACTACCCACGATGCACTGGGCTCTGCACAGCACTAGCAAGCAGCAGCCAAGCCATGACATGACATGATGTCTATGGGGGTGAATCTATGTGTTCATGTAAACACATGTGGACTAACTGTGTGTGTGTGTGTGTGTGTGTGTGTGTGTGTGTGTGTGTGTGTGTGTGTGTGTGTGTGTGTGTGTGTGTGTGTGTGTGTGTGTGTGTGTGTGTGAGTCTCTCGAAGCTGTCTCTCGAAGCTGTCAGAGCGGAACAGTGGTTGTCATGACGACGTCAGATGCCGTAAGAGGACACCCAGGAGATGTGAGTGCGCATGTGTGTGTATGTGTGTGTGTGTACAAATGGTCAACTCAACACTTAAGTAATCAAAGTGAATTCCAAGAGATCATTTTGGAAAAGACCACAACATGCAGTAATTTAGACAGACAGACAGACTGGCAGGGAGAGAAGCTTGCAGCAGCAACATGTTACTACACATTAACTATTAGCTACTGTAGATGCTACATGATAGCTTCCAAGCATGGAAGCTATTAGCCATAGATGCCAATAGCTGCTAGCAATAGAAGCTATTCACTGCAGGAGCCATTCGCTGTAGAAGCTACTAGCAGTAGAAGCTACTAGCAGTAGACTCTATTAGCAGTGGAACCTATTAGCAGTAGAAGCTACTAGTCGGAGAAGCTATCAAGAAGCCATTTGCTATATAAGCTATTAGCTACAGAAGGTCACCTGTCACTGAAACTTCCTCGGGGCTAACAGGCTAACGCTAAGTCTGATTGACATCTCTGTGAACACGAAGCAGCATGAAATCAGCCTTCTGCAGTCCAACATCAACATGCTCCCACAGTGGCCAGGATTACCGCTAAAGCCCCAATCACCAGCCAGCGCCTTAACAGAACAAACTTTACTATCATTATTTTAGGCTAACAGGAAAAGAGTTTGTAATGTCTGTTGTATGTAATGACTTTTAATGACAGTGTTCCCTTGATACGTGTACAGAGTTCATTTTACTATTACTACTAGTGTAGTGGTCAGGTTGTTTGCCTGCTGGGTGAAAGGTTCTGGGTTCGATCTCCAATGTCCGCAGTCTACATGTAAAATATGTCCTATACTGCTTCATTTGAACTAGATTAGCTGCTTCCTCACACTATTAGGCACACAACCATTTCACTGATGGGAAAAGAGGTTTCCAGGATTCTAATGTTCTCCTTCTGCCTCATCTTTAACACACATACTTGTCAGTGTGGCCATGGACACGTTAACAGCTGGTCACTGTCTGACTCATGGTAAAGTGACACTGGTCATGAGAGAGACAAAGGATAGTGTTGTTTGAGAGAGAGAGAGAGAGAGAGAGAGAGAGAGAGAGAGAGAGAGAGAGAGAGAGAGAGAGAGAGAGAGAGAGAGAGAGAGAGAGAGAGAGAGAGAGAGAGAGAGAGAGAGAGAGAGAGAGAGAGAGAGAGAGAGAGAGAAAACAAGACAGGTGTGTGTCGAGTTACACTAATACCCCTCTCTCTCAATCCACTGGAGTTTGAGTGAAGTAATCTCTGTCCTGCAGCATGTAGGACTACTGACACAGAGAGAGAGAGGTGGATAACGAACAAGGCAGATGGGCATTGGATCCACAACTTTCATGACAGTTTCTATTAATAATCTGAGAAGTTACAAATAATGTATCTGATACAAACCAGGTTTTAGTTTTTTTCATATAAAAAGCATTATGTAGTAAGTTTTCTGCTCTGTTGCTTTGTGATTATGATTGACAAGCTCAAATCCTACCAACTGCCATATTTAATCAGAGTGGAATCCTGGGTGGCCAATCACCTTTTATAAAATCGGTCTTATCGGCCTTATAATGAATGCTCTCTTTTCAAGTCCTAATTCCACCTCACGCTGCAGAGCCATTTTTGTCTACAAAAATCATCTGTTTAACGCATTAGAGAAAACACACTTTTAAATTATAGTTCAACACATGCAGGCCGACCTTTAGTATGCAGCCATACACTGCGTCCTGTGTCTGTGTGTGTGCGCGTGCGTGTGTCATAGCAGAGGAATGAAAGGGATCGGCTGATATCACTTACTTACCCGGACAATCTGGGAACGCCAGCCAGACAGACACGTGGTCTAAAGGACAAACAGACCCCAGTAATGTACCCAGTAGTAATTCCAGACCCACTAAAACCCAGGCTAGACCCAGCTAAACCAGACCAGACTAGACCCACCCAAACCCAGCCAGACCCAGGAAAGAGACACCAAGATCAAGAAAGCTGCACACTGTGAAAGTCATCTTCTTCATAGTGTTTTTATAGACAGTAAAAGTACAGTCTGTCAATACTGTCTGTCTGTCTCTGTCTCTGTCTGTCTCGCTCTCTCTCTCTCTCTGCCTATCTGGCTATCTGGCTGACCAGATCAGTCTTTACAACAGCGTAGAAGCTTCAACATTTAGATGGGTGACGTATAGACACACACACACACACACACACACACACACACACCTCGAGCTCATCTGTCAGGTAGAGGTCAGAGGTCATCATTTCTCACTCCTGTGCTGATCGAGTGTAGCCCGGCCCCCACTTTGATCTGAAGGGTCATCTGTCTTCACAACAAGAGTGTGTGTGTGTGTGATGTCATGTCCACACCTGTGTCTAAATCATGTTTCTCTTCCTGGGAATTTGACGCATGACACAGGAAGATAAGAGAAGAGAAGAAGAGAGAGGGCAGCTTGAAAGGTGGGAGTGTGGGGTTGTTCATAACCGTTCTCCCTCCCCCTCTCTCTGTCTTTCTCTCCCTCTCCCACCCCCCCTCTCTCTTGCATTTCATGGCTCATTTCAGCATAATCTCAAGCGTCACACAACACACACACGTTGTGCCAAACTACAATACGAACTTTAAATGCTTTAAACGCTTTAACTAACGCCCAGTGCTTGAATTGGAATCAAAAAGGTGCCAGTACTCTAAAACAGTATGGGCACGGCTTTCATGAGTTAGGGATATTTTTGGATGGTTTGTTTAAATAAATGAACAACCAGTATGGTTACACGACTACGATTTGATTATTTCCGGCGAGTTTATATCTCTATAGAAAAAACAACACAAACTTTTCTACTAATTTTCTACTACTTACTTACACACACACACACACACAGATCCAAATCAGTTTCGACCGCTGACGTCCACTTTCTTTTGGCGTTGTAAGCCATGCTCCAACGACGTCTGCATAAAATAATGATATAATAAGCTGGAATGTCACTAGTTTTCTTTACAGATGTAGTGTTTCAGATGGGATACTGTTGCACCATGGCAGCTCTGGGCTTCCGTAGATGTCTGCTCATACACAGGTACATAATTAGAGTCCACAACATGAAAAATAACTACAGCGTGCGTACCTACCTTCACCAATAAGTGGCGGTACGCAGTAATAAGTAACGGTACGCAGGTGGACAAAAGTCAGAAGTACCGGCCTAATTCAAGCCCCGTAGCACCACACATTGTGTTATCATGTTTAGCTCATGAGCATGTCGGCAGAATGTGTTTAGTCTGCGTCTGATTGGCCGAACACGCACCAAAGCCCCCTGGGATACCGTGGAAATGTGATTATGTTGAAACGTTATACACCAGCCGAGCACAAAAGGGAGGGAGATGGGGAGGGAGGGACAGTGTGTGTGTGTGTGTGTGTGAGTGTGTGTGTGTGTGTGTGTGGGTGTGTGGGTGTGTGTGTGTGTGTGTGTGTGTGTGTGTGTGTGCGTGCGTGCGTGAGTGTGTGCAGCATGCATTAAGATATCTCTCCCGCTCAAACCGAGAGAAAAGCAAACATATTCCTTAACATATGCACAGCAGTGTTGAGAGTCAGTCAACATACGTAAACACTATCGATCGGGATTAAATTAAACTTCACACTCCAGCTGAATTAAACATGTGGCTTTATTCACTGTTTCCATGATTTGCTTGGTTTGAAGACACTGGGCCACAAGCCCATATAGGTCCATATAACCCTGTGATTCTCCCATCACAGGGGTCTATTTATATGCTAGTGGAGTGTGTTTGTGTAATGAAAAGAGTCTTGCCGGACCACTTTGATAAGAAGGCATCATATAACAATGAGAAACACACATTCTGTGGCGTTTTTTCCATACACATGTGCTGGCCTAGTTTGACTTGGTTTGACTCGGCGCGTCAGCCCAGCATGGCAGGGATTTGGGCACAACTCGGCACAGCCCGGCACGTTTAAACTGGTAATGGAATGATAATGGAAGATAATGGAATGGAATGGTTTGACTCGCGCGGCCAAAAGTGTCAATGGAAAAACACCATATGAGGGTAAAAATTCACTATTCACTATGGTTCAAATAGGGACCCTTCAATTCAGGGGAGTTGACCTTATAGGGACTAGGGTTCAGTTGGTTTTGTTTTCTGAGTTTAGGCTGTATGACTAATGTACTCTGAAGAGGGTTGTCATCACTGGGGGATGTAGAAATGACACGATTGGACGGCTAAAGCGACCAGATAACACTGAGGTATACCCAGCCCATCTCGGGCTAAATTACTAAATGTGTGTGTGTGTGTGTGTGTGTGTGTGTGTGTGTGTGTGTGTGTATGTGTGTGTGTGTGTGTGTGTGTGTGTGAGTGAGAGAGTTTGCAATTCACTTAGAGAGATGAATACTAGGCATTGTTACAAGAAGACAGGCAGACAGTAAAAGCAGCATTCAGTGCTTGTTAGCATACTTCTACTAGCCTGATGGGAGCTAGCCCACCCTTGCTCCAGGCACTTCCTCACGCAAGCAGGGCCGACGGGGTTGAAAGGTCAATGCGACAGTGCTAATGGTTAGCTAACATTTGACATCAGGGCCCTTAGAGGCCAGCGTTGTCACGGCAACCAACAAGAGCCGTTGAGGCCATAAAACTTTATATAGATCAACATCTGCTCGAGCTTTGAGTTGATACAAAATCAATACAATGCCAATATTCTAATGTCAACTGAAGCATGTGTTACTATAGAGATGTCTTCACGTTATCTCACCCAACATCTGGAATCATTCTTCAATATATTTTATCAGTGTGACTGATTCAAACAGGTGCAGAGAAGACCAAAAGAGAGAGAGAGATGGTGTGATTGTACTTCAATCTGTGACAAAGTAGTTATTCTGTCAAGATATCTAATTCACCCTTTCTGACATTGTGATTAATGTCGGTAGTATTATCTTCAGTATCTGTAGTATTATAACACACATACATACACACACACACACACACACACACACGTCTGTGTGTGTGTGCCTGTGCGTGTGCGTTTCTAGGCTAGTATGGGTGTGAATAGACAAATGTGTTTGTTTCTGTCTAATCTTTAACGTTGGAGAACGAAGTCTGTGTCTGGTTGTTGTAAAGAGGCATCTTTCATACATTCCTTCTGCGTGACCAAGCACAGTCTCCACCTTACCGGACACACAGGCCCCCAGCTAAATCAAGTTATTCACCAAAGAAACTACCATGAAGATATCTAGCTGACTTTGACCTGAGTAGGAGGGGATATTCTAGAAGCAGTCTGCTAGACATCTCTTGCAGATATATGGAGACAGATCTAACTCGACTGGTGCCTGCACAATATGTCGAAGGGGAATATGTGTGTGAGCGTGTCTGTTTGCTTAATGCATAGATCTGCAAGCTTGTGTGTGTGTGTGTGTGTGTGTCAGTGGTGAACCGTGAGCACTACAGCTGGGCCTTCACCTCGGCCATCACCGCAGAGAAAAGAAATAATCGCGGGAAAAAGCAACAGTACGATGAATTGAAAGGGTTTAACAAGTGCAATCCTTTAATTAACGATGACAAAGATGTAAACAAATAGACCATAACGTCAATAACATTCTCCGCAACAAGAAACATTCTCAACATTAACTTCAGAAAACTGGAGACCATTTAGGCTACATAGTTGAAATTAAATAAACATACTCTAAAGCCAAAATCTGGAAATATAAAATTAGGTCATCCAGAACGTCACCCTGTGACGCTGCTGACACTGACACCGAGGCTCATTTTATCACCATGGACAGCGCATTACAAATCATTCACACATTGACAAATAAATTCATGAGCATCATCAATCTACAATTAAATTTCAAAAGCACAATACACCAAAAGTTACACAAAGCTGGTAATACAGACTATTTTTTTAAGTTGCAATGAAGTGCAAATGCCTCTCCATGCACAATTACGCATGGCAATGAATACCTATGTCAAATAAATTGAAGTCACAATTTTCATGAAAACGAAGTCCATTCATCTGTCTTTCTTTGTGAAGTGGCGATGGCAGCGTCATAAAGTTTGTCCTTTGATTTGAGCTCCAAAAGAAGTCCTTTCTCTATGGATATCAGTGCCAAAGCTCCCAGGCGATCCTGTCCAGTACTGTTCCTGGCGTGCGTCTTGATGCGCTTCAGAGCTGAGAAAGACCGCTCCACGGAGGAGGTGGACCCGGGGATGGCCAGTACCAGGCAGGTGAGGTGCTACAGCTGCGGCATGCTCTTAGTCAGCTCTTTAAGAGTCAGAAAGTGCAGCAGGTCTGATGGGCTCCTTGCCTCAAAGTTTGCCATGTTGTACATGACCGTCAGTTCAGTCTTGAGCCTGGGTAGGTCAAAATACAGCCTGTAGTTGTCCGTGAGGCTCTGAAACTCTGGGTTGGGGAAGTTTTCTCTGTATGAGGCAAACTTCTTGGGGTCCAGAAGGGCAAGGAACATGAGTTTTTCATGATCCTTGAACCTGTTTCTCAGCCGGTGAGAATGTTGTCCAGGATTTCACTGTGCAGCTGCTGGTACACTGCGCGCACATCTCCAACTCTCCGTGCCCTGCGCCCGCTGGGAACCCCGACTTCACGCACATAGATGTGTCCTTATAGATGGAGTCAAATTTGGCCCTTTCTCTCTCTGTGGTGCTGCAAAAGTCCTCGATGCTGGACAAACAGAACTGCATGTCATACTCCTTATTCTGTAAGATCCCCAAAAGTAAGAAAAGTTCCACCATGTTGGAGTCACTCTGTGCAGTCTTCGCTGGCATATTTCATTGAGGAGTTTTGTGCGTTTGGCTGACTTTGTGAAAAAGACTGCGAGGCCACTTAGGTGGGAGAATTTTTTTTGCACTCTTTGATTTTAGCAGCACTTTGAGACATGACGAGTTTCAGAGAGTGCGCATAACAGTGAACGAAGAGAGCTTGTGGTATTTTTACTTTATTTTAGCTTGGACCCCATTCAGTCCAGAGGTCATGACTGCAGCTCCCTCGTAACACTAGGCAATTACCTTATTGGTGCAGGCACAGTCCCCCAGAAACTCCAAAACTTGACCAGCTATGTCTTCTGCGCGCTTATCACCACTGACATCACCAAACTGAAAAAAACGCTCCTTCACACCACTGTCAGTGGTGTAACGCAGGACATATGACATCTGAGCTGTGTTACTTACGTCAGTTGTCTCATCTACCATAACGGAGACAAAAGGCATGTTCCTCACCTCCTCCCTCATTGCTTCAGTCATTACATCTGATATTCATTACCGATTGAATCAGGTCATTCTGAATTTTGCTGGAGGTGCCGATGAAAACAGTGGCCAAATCCAGATGACAGCGCAGAGGGCTGTAATACTCCACCAAAAACTCCAAGAAGTTCATCTTGTTTTCGGAATCTTTACTCTTAGCATGTCCTCGAAATGCCAGGTCTTGCTTTCCAAGAAATGTGACGACATTGATGAGACATTTCAGGATCTCTCTGTTCTGCCTGACTTTGTTGTTGTGGGCTGAAGATCAACTCTTGTGTCCCCAAAGGTTTCCGCCATTTAACTCTGTCTCTCAACCATGCGCCGACGCGCATCGACTCGCCGCCCCACTACACTTCACGCCACTGTCCTATGTCACGTCAAGTGCCGCCGAAAAAGCGCTTTTTTCTTTTCTTCTGCTCCCGAGACGACTATATTCCTGTTGACGCGCCGCAGCGCACCGCTTCCTATGTGTGCTAGGGGCGGCACTTGACGCGCGTCATAGACGCGCCACCGCCCTATCCGTCGAATTCGGATAGGGCAACAAGCAAATCACAGCTGCCATCGGGTATTTTATTATTAGAACATTTTCTATTTTTATATTTGAACATTTTGTGTAGTTTAAGAATTTTGAAAACTCTCGGTTACAGTGAGAGTTTTTTTTGCCGAAATGCCGAATGAATGCATTTTATTTTCAAACTCAAAAAGAATCGTTTGAAGAATCGTGATTTCAATCTTGACCAAAAAAATCGTGATTCTCATTTTTCCCTACTCTCCACACCAAAACACATAGCTTGGCCTTCCCCGGGATTCGTGAAGTCCTAACCAATTAATGAGCCAGCTAACCGGGCCTTAATAGAGACAGACGATTCTGATTGGATAACATGTTTTCAGGACATGAACTTGACAGTAAGCTTAACTTTAGAACACAGAAAAGAGAAAATGTATTAAATGTATTGTATTAAATTAAATGAGATAGAAATAAAATAATACAAAAAAATATTTTTTATTGAATACTGTATTATTAATATTATTATTACATTTAAAAAAGGTTCAAAGAAGGTTCCCCACTGTGTGTGTGTGTGTGTGTTTGTGTGTGTCTATGAGTGCATCTACGCGGGCATGTATCTGTATACATGTTTCTGTATGTGTGCGTATGTATATCCATGTGGCCATGAATATGTCTCAAACCCCCCAGGATCGAGCTCCAGACCTGGGGAAACAGGCCCCTTCTCTCTGGAACACTCTCCCCAACCACATCCGACAGGCGAACAACCTGCCATCATTCAAACAGGCCCTCAAAGCCCACCTCTTCAAGCAAGCATTCAACAGTTAACCTCCTTCCCTCCCCTCCCCTCCCCTCCCTCCCTTTTCATCTTCTGCATGTACCTTACATTTGCCCTGTGTCTCTGAGTAAAGCATCTTGAGGACCATGAAAAGCGCTATATAAATTGAATGTATTATGTATGTGTGCATGTGTGTATGCATGTATGTGTGTATGCATCTGTGTAGTGGTGTGTGGTGTGTGGCGTGTGGTGTGTGGAAGCCACATATTTGTGGCCAGAGAGGCTGGTTAACCTCCACGATCTGATACACCGCACGACCAACCACTGGCAAACAAAACATTGATCACCCAAATGGCACCCAGGAGAACCGGATCCTTCTATGAGCCTGGAGCAAACACTTGGTGAACACTCAGCAAACAGCAGCACCAGAACAGCCCTGGGTGGCTTGTACACACAGCAGACAGAGAGAAATAACTATATTCTCCTCACACAAGCTCTGAAGCAAATATCTCTACTGATGCCTGTCTAGATCAGCCCAATATTGAGACCATTCTTACAAGAGACTAGCTGTCACATAGCTGTCTCTGATTCCTCTCCACAACTCAGGCGAATAATAAGATACCTCAAGACTGAATCAGATATCGCATTCCTGTCCAGCGATCTTTGTCATCATGACAGCCCTCACACATCAAGCTTGTAGTTCACTGACAGGTGAAGCGTTCTGAAGAAGAAAGGGGGGGGGGGGGTGGGGGAATTGGGGTAGTCCTACCTGAGACAGAGATGGTCATGGGGGCTTCCAGCGGCCGATCGTTGTCCAGATCTTTGCTGAGCTTCAGTTCCCCGGTGTCCTCGTTCAACACCAGAAGGTTCAGCTCGTTCCCAGACTCAAACGTGTACCGTAGCTTATCGTCCACGTCGGGGTCGCGTGCCGGAACCGCCCCGATGACCCCAGACGGGAAGCTGTTGGACTTGTTGGTGATGTAGTTGTTGAATATGATCTCGAAGTTCTGCAGGACCGGCATGTTGTCGTTGACGTCCACCAGCTGAATGTGCACCGTGGCCCGGCTGACCAGCGGCGCCGAGGTCGCCTGCACCACGATGACGTACTCCCGGCGGCTCTCATAGTCCAGGTCGGTGAGCGCCGTGAGGTCACCATTGAAGATGTCCAACTGGAAGACCTCGGGGAGGTTGCCCTCCACGATCTGATACATGATCTGGGCGTTGGTGCCCTCGTCGGGGTCGGTGGCGCTGACGCGCGCCACGACCGACCCCACCGGACTGTTCTCCTCCACCTTGATGAACAGCTCGTCCTTGTCGAACACCGGCGCGTTGTCGTTGATGTCCAGCACAGCCACGTGGATGGCGACAGCAGCTTTCAGCGGCGGGATGCCCTTGTCCACGGCGAAGGCCTTGAGGCTGTACACGGGGACGTTTTCGCGGTCCAGTTTGCGGGCGGTTCGGATGATGCCGGAGTACGGCTCGATGAAGAAGTCCCCGTCGCCGTCGTCGCCGCCCGCGAACGTGTAGCTCAGTCGCCCGTTGGAGCCAGCGTCCCGGTCCGAGGCGGAGATCTGGAGGACGCTGGTGTAGACGGGCGCGTCCTCGAACACCGTGCCCTGGTAGGCGTCGCGCAGGAACAGCGGGGCGTTGTCATTGGCATCCAGGACGATGATCTCGACGTATGTCGTGTCCAGCTTCTGCGGGATGCCGTTGTCCCGGGCGACGATGGCCAGGGTGTATGACGCCTGGTCCTCGTAGTCCACCTCCATCTGGGTGGTGATGGCGCCGGTGTCCGGGTGGATCTTGAACTGGGGCACGTTGTCCTCCATGACGTAGGTGATGCGGGCGTTCTCCCCCGTGTCCTCATCCGTGGCGCTGATCACCACCACGGTGGAGCCCACGGGCCGGTCCTCGCTGAGGGTCACCTGGTAGTTGGCGCTCTGGAAGACGGGCCTGTGCGTGTTGGCGTCCGTCACGTTGATGAACACCTGCGCCGTGTCGGCGCGCATGCCGTCCGACGCCGTGACCGTCAGCACGTACTGCCGCTCCTGCTTGTAGTCCAGGGGCAGTGCCAGTGTGACCAGGCCGCCGCCGCTCTGGCCGGTGATGGCGAAGCGGTTGCGCGTGTTCCCGCTGGAGATCTGGTAGGTGACCACGCTGTTGACGTCGCGGTCCACCGCCGTCAGTGTCAGCACGCTGGTGCCCACCACGGCGTCCTCGTTGACCTTCAGCGCGTACACCTTCTCCGTGAAGGTGGGCACGTTGTCGTTGACGTCCAGCACCGTGATGCTCACGCTGGCCGACGACGACATGGTCGGCACGCCGTGGTCCCGGGCCTCCACGCCGAAGGTGTAAAACTCCACGGACTCGCGGTCCAGCTCTGCGCTGGCCGTGATCCAGCCCGTGCTGTTGTTGATGGCCAGCGGGAAGCCCGGTGGGGTGTCCGTGAGGCGGTACTCTAGGAGGGCGTTCTCCCCAGAGTCGGCATCGATGGCCTGGACGTGGAGGACCGAGTGGCCCACGGCCACGTTCTCCAGCACTGTGGCCTGGAAGGGCGTGCTGACGAACATGGGCGCGTTGTCATTGACGTCCACCACCTGCACCACCACCATGCCCGTGCCGTTGATCAGGGGCGGGCGGCCGCCGTCCTGCGCCTTGATCCGGAGGTTGTACTCCCGGATCATCTCGTAGTCCAGGGGGTTGATGATGTCCACTACACCCGTGGGTGAGTGGATGTAGAACTGGCCCTTCACGTTGCCGCTGATGATGCTGTAGTGGACCTTGGCGTTGTTGCCCTGGTCCCGGTCCGTGGCCTCCACCTGGATGACCTTGGTGTTGACCGCCACGTCCTCCGGCACGCGCACCACGTAGCGCTTCTCACTGAACTGTGGGTAGTTGTCGTTCTCGTCCTCCACGGTGATGTGCACGGTGGCGGTGGCGCTGCGCGGACCGGGGTCCTTGCCCTGGTCGTTGGCCTCCACGATCAGCTGGTACCGGTCCCGCGTCTCCCGGTCGGGCCGCTCGCGGATCCGCACCAGGCCGTTGCGCGGGTCGATCTCGAAGACGGAGTTGCCGTCGTCGTCGCCGTTCAGGATCTTGTAGACCATGTTGGCGTTGGCGGGCGCGTCGCCGTCCGTGGCGCGGATGGTCATGACCTCGAAGCCCACCTCCACGTTCTCTCGGATGCGGTCCCGGTACTCGGTCTGCTCGAAGACCGGGCCGTGGTCGTTAGTGTCGCTCACGGTGACGATGAGGTGGGACGTGGCGGACCTCCTGGGGGGGCCGCCGTGGTCCGTGGCCGTAACCTTGAACACGTGCGTGTCCTTGACCTCGCGGTCCAGCGCGCGCAGGGTCGTCACGCCGCCGCCGCGCGCGTCGATGGCGAACAGGTCGTTGGAGCGGCTGTCGAACAGTGCCTCCATCACGTACTCCAGCCGCCCCGCGTCGCCGTCGTCCGGGTCGGTGGCCTTCAGGGTGATGACGTGCGTGCCGGCGTCCCGGTTCTCCGCCAGCGACACGTGGTAGTTGGGCAGTTGGAACTGAGGCGGGCTGTTGGTGCTGCGGCGGCGGCGGCCATTGTGCGTCTCGCGCACGGATTCTGGTACATGTCCACGCTCTTCCGCCGACGCTGTCACGACGCGCACGGACACGGACACGCGCACAGACGCCGCGCCGCTCGTGCCGCCGGCCTCCCCCCGCAGCGCGCAGCGCAGGCTCGCCGCGTCGCGCCGCGCGCCGCTCGCGCAGAGGTCGCCGTCCAGCAGCAATAAGTTCCCGCGCGAGAGAGACGCGCTCGCGGTCGTCGTCCCTCCGTCGGCGGCGCATGCGGCGTCCGTTAAGGCGACGCGGCGCGCGAAGGCGGGCAGCAGCCGCGTGACGTTCACGAGCACGTCGCCCGCCGGTAAGCAGGAGGTCGCCGCCAGTTGGAGGAACCGGGAGATGCGGACGTCGGGCTCACGGGACGCCGCCGTCTTCCGCCGGTACTTGATGAAGCAGTCCTGGCCGTGGACGAAGACCATGAAGTGGGTCAGGACCACGTCCCGGGACGCCCGCGAGCTGGTCCTGAAATAGACGCTCGCCGGGTTCCGCGACGCGCGCGCGCAGTCCGCCCTCCGGGACAACCGGACGACGCCGTCCCGCGGGTCCACTCGCAGCAAGTCGTGGGGGGGGGATGATGAAGAAGTCCGGTCCATGGCGTAAGTCCAGCCGGGACCGGAGGAGATGTTTGCCAGGACGGCGCCGGGACGCAGCGTCTCGGAGAGGTGCAGCTCCACGCATCCCAGCGGCGGCGTGAGGAGGAGAGCCCACAGCCAGAGCCAACACACAGGTAGGACCTCCATGGTCTCCTCTCTCTCACACTCACTCACACACACACACACACACGCACACACACACACACACACACACACACACACACACACACACACGCACGCACGCACGCACGCACGCACACGCACACGCACACTCACACTCAAGTCCGTTTCATAGGAAAAAAAACCCACACTAGGAATCCCCCCCCACACCGCTTTAACTCTTCTTCTCCCAACACCACGTCTTACTTTTACTCCTCATGGTGGCGGGTCTAAAGCGGGACCAGGAGAAGGCTCTTGGAAGAGTCCATGGTGGTGGTGGGTCTAAAGTGGGACCAGGTCCATGGTGGTTGGGGGTCCGCCGGAGCGCAGCGCGTCCGCGTATTCCGACGGCAACTTTTTAAATGACTACAAAATGGCTCCGCGTCTCTCCTCCTCCTCCTCCTCCTTCAGGGGCCTATTACCATAAACCTGCTGGGCTCCTCTCCCCTCTCCCCCCTGGGACACTTTCACCGGCTCTTTGACGCTTTGTCATTACAATGAAGCCACAGTTTGCACATTTTTGTTGTTGTTGTATTTTAAAGTCTAAGTTGCAACACTTTTGGATGAGTGTCTCTTAAATGAAAAGTGTTTTTGTATGACTTAGGTCTGTGCTTTGATTGTTTGTGGTAGGATTATTTATAACTCTCAAAAGACGAACAGTTCATTCATTTTGTGTGAACTTTTTTACAAAAGTTCACTTTTTTTTGTATAAAGTACACTTTTTTTATATTCACCGTTAGTTAGTTAGTTAGTTAGTAGGCCTACTTTATTGATGGGGGGGGGGGGGGGTTGATTTGAAACAGCAGCAGCAGCAGCAGCAGCAAAAAAAAAAAAATCAATAAATACAGACAAATCCTTTTTGTTAAATATAGATCAATGTAGATCTAATACAAAATCAAATACAAAATTAAACAAGTACAAAAATGAAAAAAGGATACATAGTAACAACACCAGTATCATGTTACTTCATCTGAAAGGTACAGCCGTTATAAATAGTTCA
The DNA here is from genome assembly GCA_030340625.1 of Merluccius polli. Lineage (NCBI taxonomy): Eukaryota > Metazoa > Chordata > Actinopteri > Gadiformes > Merlucciidae > Merluccius > Merluccius polli. Next base: position 26,962 of record JAOPHQ010006657.1, read on the forward strand.
ATCTGTATTAATACATAAACTCTAGGCATGCCCTCTCTCATGCTTTCAAGGTGACACCATGTGTTTATCTGTCCCAACATACACACTATTAAAAAATAAAACCTTGTGGAAAGCTAATAGTGGTGAGTGTTGTGTATGTTTGCTGTTACTATCGGTGGAAGATTATAATGTAACGGCTGCAAGGAAAGGTAAATTGTAAAAGAGCTCCCCCTTGTGGAGAATCAAACTTTGTTTCAGGTCTTTAAAAACAACACAATTACAAAGAGTTTAGTAGACCTATTTTTATTTACTTTTCTCTAATGCTGTACATTTGGCAACTTCAATTTTACCAAAACGAAAAATATACACAATAAACTTTTCCACAGAAATATGTAAAAATGTGCCACACTTTTTGCAATGGAAATATTTTTTTTGCAATGGAAGAAATAAAAACATAAATATTCATAACAACAGCAGTTGTTTTTTCGTCAGTTGAAACCTGTTGTATTCACCAGTCTGTCCACACACTGATACTACACACTTTACAATAACGAGAAGATGAATAAAATCACCTGGTTTTCAGTTTTTCAGGTGGTTATTGGCTCTCACCGCAGGATGAAGTTAGCTGTGGTCATCTTGCTCTACTTCAGCGTAACTGTAACCATAGCATAGCCGTAGCTTGGCCTAGCATAGGCGTATCTTAGCCATAGCATAATTGTGGCCTGGCCTAAGCCATGGAACTCACTCCCAGTATAGCCTCTCTCAGCTGGCCTGTTCTGGAGGTCCTGTCTTGGGTTTATCCAGAGAGGCTGCTGCCATGCGCTCCCTGCCCAGCTGCAGGGTGTGTTGGCTGGGGCCGAGTCGCACGATCCTCCCGCTGCCCAGACACTCGCCACCGCTGTAGAGGACAGCAAACTGGAAGGAGGGGGATAGGGGAAGAGGGTGGAGACATTACCTATCCAGGTATGTGTGTGTGTGTAAGAGAGATGTTACCTGTGTGTGTTGTGTGGCGTGCGTGTGCGCTGCTATACCTGTCCAGGTTTGTGTGTGTGTGTGTGTGTGTGTGTGTGTGTGTGTGTGTGTGTGTGTGTGTGTGTGTGTGTGTGTAAGGGAGATGTTAACTGTGTGTGTCTGTGTGTGTTGTGCGTGTGTGTGTGCATGCTCCTACCTGTCCAGGTGTGATTGCTCTGATTGGCTGGGAGAGTGTGATCCACACTGATCCATCCATGTTCAGAGTGACAGAGCAGGGAGCTGGAGAACAACACACATTAAGACACACAGCCAGTAGAACTGAACTGTATTCATACATTCACCAGCAGGACCAGCAGAGGGCCTTACTCAGAGGCATCTGGTGAATGAAGCGGAAGTGACAGTCCATCATCTGGGTTCTGACGAGGACGGGAGGAGGGTCTACTGTTATCCAATGGAAACGGTCTGTTCGCAGTGTGTCGCGAAATAGAGCTGGGTGGTTGGTAGTTGGACCCTATGGCACAAATGACATGACAAATAATGACTCATGACAGCATAAGCACAGCGCCGTCTCTGGGCCCACGTGGGTACTGCAGCTACCATTTCTGATTGGTTCAAATGTGTATCAACACTAGGTTTGGTTTTAGTCTGTAGTTGCTCGTTAAGAGATCCTGCAGCACCTAAAAAGAATATTAAACATACATAATATTTTGAACACAAATTCCAGGTTCAGAAGTAGCTGTATTAGTTGGAGCTGGAGCAAAAAAACGGTTGCCTCAAATAACTGGAACGGATTCTACCTGTTGAGCCTGGAGTTTAAGTAACTGGAATGGATTCTACCTGATTCAGTACTTTATTGATCCTGAGGGAAATTGTTACTGTCGCAATTGCTGTGCTCACGATATAAATATAATAATAAAAATAGACAATAGAAGTGAAACATATGTAAAACATATAAACACAAACACAAAAATACAGTAAGGCAATACAATATAAAATTATGAAATATAGAGAAATAAGCATATGTACATACAATATCTATAAAGTGGCTAAAATGCTGGAATATTGCACATTAAATTAAAATATGAAATATTGAGATATACAAATTGAACACAGAGTTTTCCGAATAACTAGAACACAGTTTGTTATTCTCACCACAAGCACGTCTCCGGTGTTGATGTCCTTGTCCACAACAAACCAGGGGTCTTTCTGGCCCCCAATCCTGGCCCTCTGGCCCAGGGTCAGGGTGAACCAGCCTAACACATGCACGCGCAGACACAGACGCAGATGCGCGCACGTGCGCACACACACACACACACACACACACACACACACACACACACACACACACACACACACACACACACACACACACACACACACACACACACATACACCTCAGTATTATCAGTCATAATGTAGCAGCACTTTATATGTGGTATTCTTAATGGTCATTGAGATTAATTGACGCTAATTGAAGGGGAATTGGAAACCCTAAAGAAGTGGTTTGATACAAACAAATTGTCATTAAATCTAAGTAAAACCAAATTCATTGTGTTTGGAAATCATAAAATCCATTGTGAAGTGTATCTTATGATTAATGATGTAGAAATTGAAAGAGTGTATGAAAACAAATTATTGGGAGTGATAATAGACCATAAAATCTGTTGGAAACCTCACATAAATAATATCAAATCAAAACTGGCTAAATCCATTGCAATACTGCAAAAAACTAAGGACATCTTGAATCATAACTCACTATTTATTTGTAGTTATAGTTCCATACATTCCGTACTGTGTGGAAATATGGGGAAACACTTACACAACTAGCACAAATTCCATCTTTATACTGCAAAAAATAAAATAACACTAACTAAATTACATAAAATATAATGCATTCAAGTAAAAATATGCATATATACAGGTATATATTATATATATATATTTCAGCTGGGAGTCACACACCATAACCACCACTAGACTATCCATGTATCTTTGTATCCGTGTTTCTTTGTCTGTGTTTTTGTCGAGGCACCAAACACGTGGGATTGGCCAGAAGTTGTGAATGATGCATTGACAGAACACACCTCTGTGTCGACCCAAGACCTTCCCATCCTCCACAGACACCAGGTTCCCCGGCTGGGGTTCCAGATACTGTCCAGAGAAACAACCAAATGGATGTTAATGCACACAACCCAACAGCTTTGGATAATTTGGAGGAAACGGGTGTGAGTGATTTGCTTCATATGGGTGGGAATCATTCGTATTAAAAGATAAGAAGTAATTTATTGATCCCAGACAAGAAATAAGTGTCACAGAGGAAAGCACAGGACAGTAACAGGAATTACAAATATTACCAAAAAATAAATACAGTTTGAATAAAAAACGAATAGTTATATACAGATATATTATAATTATATTATATCATGTCTTGTATATCATTAACAATAGGCCCTATCGTGGGAAACATTATTAAAGTCCTATAATGTCATGTGTATCATTCATATATTATATTCTGCTTCCTCACCTCCAGGATAAAGTCTTCAAAGTTCCTCTCGCCAATGAAGCAGATTCCCATACTCTGGAAACACACAGCAGTCAGTCAGTTTGGGGTCTTCATCATATGTTACAAGCACCTTAACACAGCTATACTCTGTACTCGCTAGTAAGTAAGTAATGCTTTATTTATATAGCATCTTTACAAACAAAAAGTTACAAATTGCTTAACAGAAAGGGCTCAAACCACAAAAGTGAGTGTGTACTGTCCAATGTTGTTCAGAACAGTTCTGTTTCTGTGCTATCTTTTGTGTCAGTGTTTATGGTGTCCAGTGTACTTAGAAGTCTCTTCTTCTGAATAGTTGTTCTTTCTTCTGAAATAAACAGAATGATTGTCTTCTATTAATCGTCCTTGTAAATGTTTTTATAATGTGAGCACGGCTCCGGGCACCTTAAGCCTGTATAGAGTTTAAAACCTTAAGCCCATATACAGGCTATACTCAGGCTTCTGCGTCAGTGTTGGCCATGTTTGAGGTCACCTCTTTCTTCGTGAGCACATGGTGAAGCCCCGCCTCGGCCGCCATCTTTTTCACAAAGTCCTTAGTGAGTCCTGCCAGCGGGAACATGGTGTGCCGCAGTGCATCCTGAGAAATCTGGCTGAGGAAGAAGGTCTGGTCTTTGAAGTGGTCGGCTCCCTGGTGCAGCCTCACAGCTGGTAGAGAAGATAGAGATGATGTCATGATGCATGTATAAAATGACAGGTGGTGATGATGTCTTGATGTGTGTGTATAGAATGACAGGTGGAGATGACGTCATGATTAGTTTAGAATGACGGGTGGAGATGATATCGTGATGTGTGTGGAATGACGGGTGGAGATTACATCATTGTACAAAATGATGGTTGGAGATGATGTTAGTGTGTAGAATGATTATGATGATGATGTCATGATGTGGGCTGAGGTGACAGGAGAAGATGATCTCATGATGATGGGTAGATGATGTTGTGATGAGGGGTGGAGATGATGTCATGATATGGGTGGAGGTGACGGGTGGAGACGTACGGTTGCGGACCTCAAAGCGGTCCCTGAAGAGGCCGGTGGGTGGAGCTACGTTCTTCTGCCGGAAGACTTCCTCGTCCTCCTGGGACGTCCTGGCGTAGTGACCCGTTGCCATAGCATCAGCATCTAAACAAACAATATAAATAATACCTTGCTTTAATACTTTGCTTAAATTGTCCTCAACTAAAGAGGAATAGGAGTTAAGTGTTTTTTTACAAAAAAAGGGAAATGTATGTTTTAAACTGTATCCCAAGAAATGTATTCTCTCATGAGCTGAACATTGAATCAGTATAAGTATGTATCAGTATGCAGACTTTATGTATGAAATCATCCAATATCAGGAAATCATATAAATCACATATATTTGATACATACCTAAAGTGTCGAGAGCATATTTGCAGAAATGCTTGAACTTGATGAACTTGTTGCACAGTATGTCCGGGTTTGGGGTCCTGCCCTTCTCATATTCGTTCAGCAAATTACTGGACACCAAATGAGATACACATATTTACAATGAGTTAAACACATTAAAAACAATACAAAATACATACATTATGTGTGTGACTGATCATTTGGCTAACGACAAGTACCTAAATACTTCATTCCAGTACTCTTTAACGTAGGAGACCTGACGAAATGGGATGCCAAGAACCTGACAGGACCGACGCGCATCCTCGCAGTCCCTCTCCGACGTGCACACGCCTTTCTCATCCAGAGAGTCCCAATTCTTCATAAATACTCCACTTACATTATAACCTGAACACACAAAGACAAAGACCCACCGTCTCCTTAGATACCATAGACACGGTTAATATCGGTAGGTATGGATTTTATACTGTAGTATTTAATAATATTTGCAAGGTTAATTATACATAATTGTTTTATACAATTATTTATTTGTTGATAATCTTTATTTAACCAAATAAAAAACCCATTGAGATCAAGACCTCTTTCACAAGGGTGACCTGGCCAAGAAAGGCAGCAGCACACGTCATAGTGGTCAAGACTAACCCTAACCCTAACAATAACCAACAAGGAGTAACAAAAACAAAATTGAACATAAAAACAGTAAAATATTAAAATATTAAGATGCAAGAAAATAGGCAAATAAAGTGCAGAAGTTATAAGTACAGTAACAATTTAAAAACACAGGCACTGTTCAAAAGATTTCCACAGTTTCCTTAAAATAGAGCGGAAACAGTGAAACAACATTTGTCATTTTCAGTTCAGATTGGAGGGCAGATAAAAGTGCAGAATGTCATTTGATCATAGTGCATAACAGCTTCCAGTTCTCTGAAGAAAAGTGCATAAATATGTGTGCACCAAGCCAAGAAGAGCCTTATAAATTAGAGTCATCCAGTGTGTATAACGCCTCATATTCAGAGAAGGCATGCCAGCTTGTGCATCCAGTTCACAGTGGTGGGTGAGGCACTATCACAACCAGTGATAAACCTCAGAGCAGTGATATACAAGGACTGAAGACAGCTGGGTGAAGCTGTCATATACACACCATCGCCATAATCAAGTATAGGCAAGAAAGTGGCTGACAGAGAAAAACATGATTTGTTTCTATCGTAGAAGCCGAGCTTCACCCTTAATTTGGAGGTAACATTTTTTACATGTGATTTGAAAGAAAGCTCCTCATCAATAATCAACCCCAAGTACTTATAGTAGGTGACATGCTCGACCGTTTTGATTGACTGGATATTCTCAGAGGGAACAGGTGAATTTTTAAAAATCATTAGTTTGGATTTATCAGCATTTAAAACCAGTTTGAGTTTCTCCAGAAGAATCTGCACTGCATCAAAGGCAATTCTAGTTTATGTTTTCCTACCCATTCGCTTCAGTAATAACGCGGCCACAGAGCTGTCAACGCCCCCCGACATCGCACACACCACATGTCTAATGACACCCATTATTTACTGATATTATATTTCTCAATATTAATGTTTTAACTTAGATCAGACAACTCTGCCCCACTGCCAACTGGGGGCTGCCATGACAGCGGTGCTACACCGTGTCTGGGCCGACCAGGAACGAGGAAACGGCCCCTTGGTTCCGCCTGGTCGTGGGACCGTCCTGTGTGAACGTCGCGGAGCTGTCAAAAAACTAAACTAAAAGGACACATAATAACCAGCATAAATAATAAGGTTGGTATATATTACATTGGTACATAGATTTCACTGAAACACGTGTTTTATTCCACAGTCAAAAGCTGGACATGACTTTCCCGAACTTCAGTTATGCAAGAGTCACGTGTGGAATCGACGGGTCAGCTTTTATCTCATTCTTTAAAGGGGCTATAGACGATATCCTGAACATTAATATAGCAGCAAACAACTCTTGGCTATGTAGAGATATAGTGGAGTAATGGCGTCCTGACCAGAGAATGAAGGCACCCTCCCTGTGTGTGTGTTGTAATCTGAGCTTCTATTTTCTTTGTTTTGGTGTCCGGTCCGGCCGCGCGTTCATGATAACGCACACGCCGTGCATGAGATGAGTTAAAGTAAAGAACACTCCCAATGGTTGTGGTTTGAGATGCTGGTGCTCTAGTGCGACATCTTGTGGCTAAATATATCCTCTATAACCCCTTTAATTTGTCTATATTTAATCCAGAATAGTTTGCATTTGGCGCAGAATTAATGAATTATTATAAATAATGCAAGTGCATATTAACGGCAAACGCATTGCTCTTTATATAAGTAAGCCGCGTGCTTCTGATTGAATGCGCAGATGGGGGACGTGTCTGCAGACTGCGTCACCCTGGACGTGCTGAGGGAGGCCAGGGAGACGGTGAGGGGAAGTCCTCTGGGGGTGGTCCAGACCCCCCTGGTCCCCTGGAGCCAGACCTCCCTGCCTCCGCCGCCCGTCCCCTGCAGCGTGCACATCAAACTGGAGAACATGCAGAAGACAGGTGGGCTGGTCGTCTGTGTCGCTCATATAGTAGACCTATCTATTCTAGCTGTCAATCTGATCTGCTGTGCTTACACTGTTTCTAATTAAATAAATCACCAACTATCTTTAATGAAATATATGAACTGTATCTATTTCTATTGATATAGTCAGCTATCTCCAATTCGTTATATTATGAACTATAGTTCATAATATAACGAATTGGAGATAGCTAATGGAATAATATAAAGTGAAATATATGATCAACTATTTCTAATGGAGTATATTATTTTATTAATTCTAATTCAAAATGATGGCTAATCACTCTTGGTGTTTAGTTGTTGTAACCATCCTGGTGAAACCAGTGAAACTAGTTACTAGTTAACCAAGTCACAAAAATGCCATGCAGTTTATTATTCTGTAAATATTTAAAGTTGTAAAAACGATGGATTACTAATTAACATACTTTGAAGGAATGACATTTTGTTACATCTTTCTACATCTGACCAAGGCTCTTTTAAGATCAGAGGAGTAGCCAATCAGTTTGCCAGGAGGCCAAAGGGTGGCCATTTTGTCACCATGTCTGCGGGGAACTATGGGAAGGCGTTTGCGTACGCGTCCAAGCACTACGGCTCCAAGGGCAAGGTGGTGATGCCAGAGACCGCCCCCCTCTCCAGATCCACCCTCATACAGGTGAGCTCACATGCTGGAGGGTGTCTGGACACGGACACTAAACCTACCACCACAAACATATGACCTGGGCCCAGTTTCCCGAAAGCGTCGTTAGCCTAAGTGTTTCGTTAAGTTCGTCGTACGACCATCAGACAGTTTTCACACCGTTTCCCGAAAGCATCGTTGCGTAACGACCGTCGTTAAGACGCTCGTAGCTAACGAGAGCTCCAGGGGTACTCGTAGCGCTACGAGCGTCTTAACACATCCAATACCACTGAGTGTCCAGCTGGTGACGCTGAAGTTACGATAGGCTATATAGACCCTTTCATTATTTGTAAACATTCCAAGCCACGAGAATGCGCACACGTCTTTTCGCGCCTAATGGGGTCAGAAAACAAAGTGAAGAACATGGCTGTCAACGATTCTCCTCAGAATATTTCCGAATATGCTCTCTCGTTGCCGCGGCAACGAGAGATATTGTTCCCGGTCCTTAATCGCGATTAAGGACCGGGAACAATATCTCAACAAATTGGTATTGGCTGACGGCGATAGTTTGCCAGACCCAGCTTCCATTAAAGATTGGGTAGCCCAGCAAACATTTCGACGTCGATCAGAGGTCTAATCGACGTTGGTCATGGAGGTCGATACGACGTCGATTTGAGGGGCTGATATGAAAGTTTTTGGTCTTTCGACCGACGTCGTTTCGACGGCTCATAGACATCAATCCACGTCGTTTCAACGTTGTATAGACGACATTATTTCAACCTACATGAAATTTACTTTTAAGCCAAGACACTAAATACCCACATCTATTTAAGAAAAAAATAGTGCTACATTTCAATTACCTTGTAGTATATGCCCCAATTTACGGTTTTCAGTATAGCTACCCACCAAACCTGTAACAAGCAATTATTGTGCTGCATGAAGATAATGAAATATTTCTAAATCGGTTGTAAACCTGAAGACGCTATGGCCACGTTGCTTGGCAACGCCTGCATACGGGAGATATGAAATAGTCCGCGCGACTTATAAAAATAAAAAAAACCCTCACGATTGTAACTCTAAAACACATTAAAGTATTATTAATTGATTAAATATTAACAGAAATGAATGGACGATGCGGAGGCGTGAACCGCGGAGGACAGTTCTGTTAATGGACACCTCGAAGGGCATTATCCCCCTTATACCATGGTCACTTACGAAAGAAAGAAATATTTAATCAATAAATAATACTTGAATGTGTTTTAGAGTTAAAATCGTGAGTTTTTTTTTTTTTTTTTACAAGTCGAGCAGACTATTTAATATCTCCCGTATGCAGGCGTTGCCAAGCAACGTGGCCTAGCGTCTTCATAGCGTCAACGTCTTTCGTAGGTGTCAGAGGTAGGTGTACTTTTTAACCTACACCCTCCAGCCAATCAGAATCGAGTACCTCGAAGGGCATTATCCCGCTTATACCATGGTCACTTGCCAAAGAAAATAAATTAAGACCATTAATTAATATTTGCATGCGTTTTACAATCGAAATATAACGTTTTTCACAAGCCATAATTTAGTTTCCCTAGTAACGCCTGAGGGTCTGACTAATACCTGGAACAATCATTCCCTCCCGTAAGGTTCTTATGGAACGGAAACGTTGTTCACTCCTCCAGTAAATAGGACGGACCTTAGATACGACTCGGCAACGGGAGGTATTCTAGTCCGCTCAGCTATGAGCCAGAGAGCTGACGTAATGCATTGTACATCGGGAATCGCGACGGCCTATAATTTCAACATAAAGTGTACATATTTATAATTTGAAATGTGTCCCAGCCTTTATACCACAGATACTATAGGGTCTATAGCATATAACCGCGTTTTCTGATTACAGTTTAATGCATTTTTCACAATTTATCAGCTGTCGTTTTGAAGGCTGAACAGACAATTTGACTGGAAGTACTTAGTAGGTGTCCATATAGCCAGAGCTAGCTCTGCATATAGCAGGGATTAATGGCCACCCTGCAGCCAATCAGAATCGAGTATTCCCTCTCCGTTGCCATGGTTACCATCTAGCGTTTGAGCCAGCGCAGTAATCTAACTGTAATCAGGCAATTTGACCCGAACGTCTTTCCTAGGTGTACATTAACACTTTTTAACGTACACCCGCCAGCCAATCAGAATCGAGTATTCACACAGACCATGGTATAATATGTATTTCAGCACCGTGTCAGTGGACAGGTACAAGGCTACGATCGATCGTTAGATCTGTGCACGCGCGTTCATGTTAAGAGGAGTTTCGGGAAACGCACGGAAAAAAATAACGATCGTTCGAAAGATGATTCGTAAGAAGGATCGTACGAGCGTGGATCCATCGTTATCGGGGATTGGATGTGTTAACGACGCTGCGCGCTACGAGTACCCCTGGAGCTCTCGTTAGCTACGAGCGTCTTAACGACGGTCGTTACGCAACGATGCTTTCGGGAAACGGTGTGAAAACTGTCTGATGGTCGTACGACGAACTTAACGAAACACTTGCTAACGATGCTTTCGGGAAACTGGGCCCAGGAACATACGATCAGAAACATGAAGTGAGTTATATGGTTATTATTCTAATAACATATAGATCACATGTTACACAATTGGTATTCTAATAAAAATAATTATAACATAAAATAATAACAATAGTAATATATTAAATATAGAGCACCATTCCAGATGGAATGCAACATTACAAATTAAGACAAAAGAGGAGATATAGCTTGACTTTACTGCCCATACAATAACAAGACAGAGGAATTAGACGTGGTTGAGGGACAGCAGACATGAAACGTTAGATGGTAAATATAGACACTAACCTACAGCAGGGTTAGGGTTAGACAACACAACAGAAGAGTGCAAACAAGGAATACCAATTCAAGTGAGGTTTTGTTGTCCATCGTGTGCATTCTGACTTCTCTGCTCGTGCCTCAGAGTTTCGGGGTGGAAGTGGAGCGTGTTCCTACTTCCCGTCTGATGGACGTGGTCAACCACTGTGTCCAGAACGATCACATGATCTTCCTGCACTCCTACGACGACCTTGACCTCATCGCTGGCCATGCCAGGTAGATACACAGGAAATTACGTCAGGATCAGTACCTCCTCATCCCTACCCTTAATATGGGTGATATGTGATACATCACCCAAGCATGAATTATGTTTCACTGTTTTCAATGAATGACTGGATGAGTGGTTGGATGATGAATGGAGGATGGAAGGATGAATGAATGGATGGTTGAAAACTAGATGGATGAGTGAATTAATGGATGGATAAATGAATGGAAGATGAATGAAGGAAAGATGGATGGATGGATGAAAGGATTAATGAAAGATGAAGGATTAATGGATTAACGTATAAATACATGAATATATGAATGATAAATGGATGGATGGATAGAAGGAACAATGGACATAGAGACGGATGAATGTCGGGCGATGATGGCGTGTTATGAAAAGAGGTCAGAGGTCAGTGCTACAGCCCCCATGTGACCTGCTGTGTGTTGACCGCCTGCTGTGTGTCCGCTAGTCTGGGCTTGGAGGTGCTGGAGGCAGTGCCAGAGCCTGACGTGGTGGTGGTCTGCTGTGGGGGAGGGGGTCTCCTGGCCGGGGTGGCGGCCGCCATCAGACTCTCGGGGTTCTGCAGGACCAGGATCTACGGTGTAGAGCCGGAGGGAGGTAGGACCAGTAGCACCAGTACAACTCCACTCTGTACTCGACGACTACAACCAGTATAACCAGTACAAGTCCACTCTGTATTAGACCACTACAACCAGTATGTATGCATGACCAGTATAACTAGTATAAACTAGCAGAAATATGGTAATATAGTGATACAGTATATCATATCCAGTTTTCCTGTCTATCTCTGGTTTCCTTCCCCAGCCTGCACCATGTACCAGAGCTTCCTAGAGGAGAGGCCCGTTGGCATGGAAGCAAAAAGCATCGCCTCGGGCCTGGCCCCACCTTCTGCAGGTACTATCACTGCTAACCTTCAACCCTGAACCCCTGGACCATACGCTGAGAACAGTACTTCTTGAGAAACAGACCCATGATGAAACAAATTTGATTTAAAATTGATTTACAAAAATTACTTGAGGTCTACGAAAAAAAAAAAGAAAGGGACCTGCTGGAGAACTAAATAAACCTGGTTCAACCTTAGAGACTCTGTACCCTAAACTTCCATCATGAACCTTAACCTTCGACCCGGACATCTCTTCCCTCCCCACCAGGGACTCTTCCCTACCAGCTGTGTCGCCGCCATGTGGATCAGATCGTCCTGGTGAGCGACGAGGAGATCAAGACGGCAGTGTCAGCGCTCTACCGGTCGGGTCTTGTGGTGGAGCCATCCGGGGCCGCCGCCTTCGCTGCCATCATCGCCGGTGACAAGATCCCAGAAATGGCGGGGAAGAGCGTGGTGTGCATCCTCAGCGGAGGCAACATGGGAAAAGACGAGCTCGCCAACTTCCCAGACTGAGAAGATGCAGTTTTATAAAAGTGACTTCTAGTAAAAAAGAGTACTTTTACTCAAGTCCTGTGATTAAGTACGCTATTGATCTACTTGTGTTTCACTTGAGTAAATGTTTTTATACTTTATACATTAATATCATAGAACTTGTTTAGCTGTCGCCACAAAAAAGGTTCTCCATGTTTCCATGTTTGATCCGAACATATGAACAGTAGAAGAAAGGAGAGTCACGAAGAAGATATTTAAAAAAATAAGTTAAAAAAAGTTTATTTTTTAAATCAAGGACCCTGGCTCATTTGGTTTGAACTTGTCTAAGGTTTATATTCAGTGCTAACAAATGTAGAGCAAAGCTGGGGCTTTTACTACAAATGAGGATCACTTGCATGGTGAAAGCAAGTGATCCCACAAAATCTTACACTGACCTAACACTTAATAAATGAAATCATGCCACTGATCTTTGCGGTCCTTTAATTACCGAGTACTTAAACAGTTGCAAGCCAGTTATTTAATCAACAGCAACTCCACCTTAGTATTCTCTCGGTTTATACAAGACGTTGGTGTTTGGTTTCTCATGGAGCAGCTACACGACATCCTTGGTGGCCATCCTGCAGACAACAGAATCCAGCAGACTCCCGATCTTCTCTTCCTGCGGCGTCACTTTGTAGAGCTGGAGATACAACAGAATGAAAAGAATTGTATTGAGACTAGTTTGATGACAGTGACATAAAAATCCCCAAAGACTAAAAAATGTTTTTCATACCAACCAAACATTGCTTTACAACCATTAGTATCATTTGCTGAAAGTGTTTCAACTGTTTGATTATCTAATTTTCTTTTCAAAATTCTTCACTAAATCAAATTCAAAAATCGTCTTTTCAACAGTGAGAGAAAGTCTCCGAAAGGTTCTGGGTTTGAATCCCAATATCTCTAGGCTACCTGTAGGTTTCCTTGAGCAAGATGCCCTAACCCCTATTTGCTCCTTAATGACCTGTATCTGAATTCACTGTAAGTCAATAAAAGTTATATAAGTAAATAGTAGTTATAGTATGAAACACAGAGGTGGAAAAAAGTACTCGATTACGTGTACTCAAGTATTGTACAATATTGAGTTACTTGTATGACTCAATGTTATGATTCTTGTACTTGTCATTTGAAAACATAGATTTAACTTCTTACCACACTACATGTATAATTACCTCAGAGAATAGTCAAATACTTTTTTCTTAGACGAGCAGTACATTCAGTTTGGTAATAAGTACATTTTCCAGTTCCATGCTGCTTTTTTTAACCAAAATGGGACAGCTCAATTGTTTTAACTTAACCAACAGGTTTCTGAGCAGATAAGGTCATGACTGATTGATTATAGTAAAATAGTAATAGTACTAGAACCTTCCTGATCTGCATGACGTCTGTCAGCGTTGGGAGCTCTGCCACAGGGACCTGCTGTCCGTCCACCTTCTCCGTGATGTCCGCCAACACCTGGCTCTCGTCGTCCGTAGCAACCAGGACCACCAGCACAGAGTCGTCCGAGTCCGAGATCCCGAACCTCTTGAAGGCCTCGGAGATCTGCACACCAGAGAATATGTGCCGGTTATAGTATAGTGGCTCAGGATCTGTCTGGCCAGGTTTGACCCCCGGCTCCTCCTAGCTGAGAGCTGAGGTGTCCCTGAGGTCACAGGACACCTGTGACCTGACCCTAACTGTCTGTGTGTGTGAACGTGTGTATGAATGGTTGAATGTGCGCCACTAATTGTAAAGTGCATTAAGCGGCCACAGGTTAGAAAACCAATCTAATTTTATTTACCATCTTTTCAACGTACATCAAGCTGTATCCGTGACAAAGGTTGAGGGCATCAATGCACCTGTGACAGTTGATTTGTACAGAAATAATTTTCTTAGCTTTCTAAAACTAATGGTATTATGAGGCAGTGCTAAACAAATTGTACACAGACAGACAGAAAGACACACACACTCGTGGTAATGACTCACATTGTTTGCAGGCGACAGGTTGAAGATGATCTCAGAGTACAGACCTCTTGTCTTCATCTTCCCAATACTCTGCAAATGCACGGCCTTGTTGGCCGCTACAAGAACCTGGAAAGAGTCCACTAGCTGCGATGGATGACATTTAGTTAGTGAATAAAGTGCATAGTGAAAAAGAACACACATATACACATACAGTTCAGCCATTCTCACCATTTTGGGGTTGATTAAGGCAGCGTTTATTTTGCCCTCCATTGCGCTTTTCCTCAACTCTGCGGAGTTTTTGACGCCTTTAAAGAGCAGCTGTGTCACCGTCTGCTTGGGGTACAGCTCTAGCTGATGTGATGTATGCATGGTTTCAACGGTAAATTACATTAAAGGTAAATCAAAACTTAACGCTGCCGGAACCAACTCCATGTGAGGGTTTATTGCATAAGGGGAACAACAACAGAGCGACACATCTTGCAGGAAAAGTTCCGTTTGTCCTTTCTTTTTTATATATATCTATATATAATTTCAACAGACTCGTGATTGTTGTACCGATATAGCTTATATAGAAACATTTACAGCTGTTACTATGAAAAATGTAATTATCTTTATTTCGTGTAAATATATTGAATAGTATTTAGGAATTACACTCACGGGGAAACGGTTTCTACACGGACCGTTTTTACGGGCGAACCATCAAATGTCAAAAAGCGCAACTCTTCCGGTTGGATTTGACGGATTATTGTGATGAGCTTGCTGTGATAATTTCCTCTAACTCATGACGTTTTCCAACACGTGAAACTGAACAGTGATGCGGCACAGTGACTTTTACACGACATTACGACAGGTCGACGTGTTTGCAGTGTGATTTCCGGGCGCCATGGAGCGGTTGGAGGGCTACATCTTCACTGCTCTCTGCAGCACCAACTTTCTCATCTCATGTCTCCTCTTCTCCAAAGTCACCAGGGAGCAGAGGGAGCCGTACATGGACGAGATATTTCACGTCCCGCAGGCTCAGAAATACTGCCATGGGAAATTCAACGAGGTAACAAAGACACACAATGTTTTTATCTTCCTGGATTATCATGGGAGACTGTGACAGATGTGCGCAGGCCGTTTAATCCCAGTGATGAGGGCCATGGTGGGCTTATGCATGGATTCACCCACAGCAGATATCCTGCTTTATGAAGCTGACATCAAAAAGGCGTAGTCTCTTTATAGTTTTAGATCCAAATCGTTTGTGCCTAAGGTGCTTTTAACGATGCACTCACCGTTTGTTCCCTACATTATAACATTCAGCATCATTATTAATATTAATATTAATATTGTAGTGGCTTAGGAAGCTTACAATGGAGGAAGCTGAGTCATACTTGCATTTCTGGTCTTCTTGACTTCATTGATCAGCAGCAATCACATATAAACCACATGTGTATTCAACAATAATAACTTTTGATAACTTTTGTTGACATATTAATATGAATATTAACAATCAACAATGATCAATAGTTTACGTCGTAATAACCCTAACCCTGTTTTGTAGGGTACGCCCCCCCCCCCTCGGTTGGGAATCACTGCATTAACGTTTAAAGCTGCATTAGGCAAGAGTCTAGAGGTGAGAGAGAGGAGACCAAGACTTTCAAACTAAAAAAACAAAAACGTCCCTCTCTGCTCTCTCCTCCCTACGTTTCTCCGCCATTGAGAAAGTGTTTAATTTCACACATTGACAGGCAAGATGGATTCCCCCGAACCCATCAGCGAAGAGATGCCCTGATTGGTCAGAAATGAGGCGGGCGCAAAATGTCTGAAATCTAAATGGTCTCATACAGAGGCAGGCGCAGTCGACTCGAAACTCAATATTCTTACGGCACATTTCTAACAAATTACACTAAAATCTTAAACCTTACCTACAGCCTCTTTAAGTGTCTCTTATCTTCTGTTTATTTGTATTTATGTTTTTTTAACCGGCACCAGTGGGACCCTATGATCACCACGCTCCCGGGCCTCTACCTGGCCTCGGTGGGCATCATCAAGCCCCTGGTGTGGCTGGCCGACCTGACGGGCAAGGTGGTCTGCTCCACCGCCATGCTGCGCTTCGTCAACCTGCTGTTCAACGGCGGCAACCTCTACCTGCTCTACCTCCTCACCTGCAAACTCCACCTCCGGGAGAAGGTAAGGAGCAGCAGGGGTGGTGGTGAACAATATACTTAGCAGCTTGCGATGCAGAAACTGATTTTAGAAGCTAGGCTAAGGATAGTCTCGTGGTCTATTTACTCTTAGACGAAAGGTTCTGGGTTCGAACCCCCAATGTCCACAGTCTACCTGTATGCATAAGTCGAATCAAAGCGTCTGCTAAAACCTAAATACATCGTAAATATTGCTGTGACTGTACAGCTCTGTACTGATTTTAAACATTGAATGTATAGGTTGGTGTGTTGCAGCTTATTGTCCGCACACACACGCACAGGCACACACAACCTTATTCTATCTCAGTGACCCCACCTTCTCTCTCTCCTCCTCCTCCTCCAGAGTAAGAGCGCGACACGCCGTATCCTCTCCTCCCTCTCCCTGTCCACCTTCCCCGTGCTCTACTTCTTTAACTTCCTGTACTACACCGACGCCGGCTCCACCTTCTTCATCCTGTTCGCCTACCTCATGGCGCTGTATGGCTGCCACAAGGCCTCAGCACTGCTGGGTGCTTGCGCCGTGCTCTTCCGGCAGACCAACATCGTGTGGGTGGCGTTCTGCGCCGGCACGCTATTGGCCGGCCAGCTGGACGAGGCGTGGCGCATGGACCACACCAAGAAGAGGGACGAGAGGCCTTCGCAGGTCCCATTGTCGCTGGTCGGGGCCAAGCGGGTGATGTACTTCCTGCTGGAGTTCCTGGTGTCGCCGGCGCAGGCGATGGTGCTGCTGGCAGTGGCGTGGCCCTACGCAGCGGTGGCGGCAGGCTTCCTGGCGTTCGTGGTGCTGAACGGTGGCATCGTGGTGGGTGACCGCACAAGCCACGAGGCATGCCTCAACGTGCCACAGCTCTTCTACTTCCTGTCCTTCACGCTCTTCTTCTCGCTGCCCACCGCGTTGTGTCGCCACCGCCTGCTGCGCTTCCTGCAGGCGCTGCGCAGGAAGCCCCTCCTCTTCCTGCTCCTGGCCGCTGCCGGCCTCCTCCTGGTGTGGAACTGCACCCACGTCCACAAGTACCTGCTGGCCGACAACCGCCACTACACCTTCTACGTGTGGAGCCGCGTCTTCCGGCGGTACCCCATGGTGCGCTACCTGCTGGTGCCCGCATACGTCTTCGCCGGCTGGCACTTCCTGGACTCCCTGAGGTCGCGGTCGCTCTTCTGGACGTTGGCCTTCCTGGTGTGCGTGCTGGCGGCCACGGTGCCCCAGAAGCTGCTGGAGTTCCGCTACTTCATCGTGCCGTACCTGCTGTACCGGCTGCACATGCCCCTGCCCTCGCTGCCCCGGTTGCTGCTGGAGCTGGCGCTGTACTCGGCGGTTAATGCCGCCACGCTCTACCTCTTCCTCGCCAAGACTTTCCTCTGGCCCGGCAGCGCTCACACACAGAGGTTCATGTGGTGAGGAGGGCTGCTTGTGGGCCAATTGGGACACTTCCTCCGGGTACCGCCTGAGTCCGACGGAACATTCGGAGACTGGTGCAGTGCAGGGAAACTTTGCTTCCTGAATTGTTCCAGAGATCGAGAGAGAGTGACCAACGAGTAATTTCTCAGATGGGAGATATAAAGAATTGTTTCTTTTTTAAATGTATGATTCCTTAAATTCCCTGT
Organism: Merluccius polli; assembly: GCA_030340625.1. NCBI lineage: Eukaryota > Metazoa > Chordata > Actinopteri > Gadiformes > Merlucciidae > Merluccius > Merluccius polli. The sequence goes on from JAOPHQ010006657.1 coordinate 45,264, forward strand.
TTTTAACAAAGTTTTCCAAGACAACCGAATTAAAGGTTTATTCAGAATATGAAGAATATTATCTTGGAAAGACGACATTTCATTTCACATAATAGTCTTAAAGTGTCAGCACCAAAGTGAGTTAAAATAAGACACTTAGACTCAAGGTTGTTGTTGTTGTTGTTGTTGTTGTTGGGATACTGCTCTCAGTGAACGTCACCACCTGTTGAGCCTGTAACGGTACAACGCTGCAACACACAACATTTTCAGGAGCAGCGAGGCCTCAGAAACACCGGGCCACAGAGGACATTCAGATACTCCGTGTGTGGTGTCCAGACCGCAACTAAATGCCTCGTCAGTGTTGGGATTCAGCCCCACAGGAGGAAGGTGCCGGTGGATTAAGACAGAAACAGAGATGGTGAAGAATAGAATAGGCCTACCTGCACTGGCAAGAAGCCCTGCTTGGTGTCTGTCTGGGGTCTACCCCCCTCCCAGAGTTGGTTATATTCAAAGACTCAAGAAGTCTTTGACTGTTGTTTGGAGTTCAGTGGAGGTGTTGCTGAAGACAAAAGACCACACACACACACATTTGAAATATTTATTCATGCCCACATAAAGAAAAGTACAAGGGTTCTTGCACAAGGGACATAAATACTGCCAGTGCAGTTGACAGTAGGAGTTGGTCAGTTACACAGTGCCTGGCGGCTGAACACAGTAACATATATATGATGTATACATACAGGTATATATATACACAGGTCAGATAGAAAGCAGACATCCTTCAAGGATATAGAAAACATCGCCTTCTCCAGACTGAGCGGCTTCCAATAATAGCCGAAACGGAGCAGTACCTGGCTAACTGTTTAGCTCTTCTTTTGGAGAGGCCGGCCATCTGAAGGCCCCTCACAACCAGCTTGTGCACATTCCCCAGACTACCAAATATAAAAATTAGAAGATTACATTTGTAGCCTAACTGAGAGATGGTCTGCTTCAGCTGCTGATATTTCAGCACTTTGGTTAGAAAGGCCTCCTCTAGGCTGTAATCAAAGGTACAGCCGACCTCCAGAATGAACACCTCTCTGTGGTTTTCATTAACAACAACAACATCAGGAGTGTTAGCTGTTACATTAGAGAACACTGAAACATTATTACACCGGCTGAACATGCTCGGCTTTACAGTAGAATGTTTATACAGCATGATGGTGGACCTGAATATAGATAAGATATCTGCTGATATCAAATCCACAATTCTGTCATGCCTACATATGTAGAGCCCCCTGTAAACATGGCAACCATTTAAGATGTGAGACATGGTTTCAGCTATTTGTTCACTGCCATGATGTATACAGTAAGGAGCATGACTGCCTGGAAACCAGATGGAGAGGTTCAGCTTAGTTGGTAGGACCTGCAGTCTCGCTTTTATAGCAAATGTGACAATGTTCTCATCCAGAGCAGCATTTTTGAACACAGTATGTGAGACAGAGTGGTCTGCAGCTGGGAGACACGCAGTCTTCCCTTGAAGTTTCAGCTCAGTCCATTGCTGCCGCCGCCTTCGTTGTTGTGCTTCTAAGAGGTGACCTCGAGCATTTCTCAATGGGAGTAGATGTTGTGTCCCACAGACATTCACAGTTGCGCCGACAGAGATGTTGGGGTCAGAGTCAGACCCCATCCACTCCAGGGTAACACCAGCCCAGCAGCAAAGATCGTTCAAATCAGGCCAGTCTGACCACACACCGAAGCCAGGAGAGCGGCTATCCAGTTTTCCACTGGGTTTCCTCTTAAAGCCCAGGAAATTAGGCTCCGCCCCATGTGCCAGGGGGACCTTGCGTCTTTTTAGGTCCAAAAACAGAGAAGCTCGGACGAGCTCCCTGACATATATGTTTCTTGACACACACACACACACACACACACACACACACACACACACACACACACACACACACACACACACACACACACACACACACACACACACACACACACACACAGCCATGTTAGTAGAGCGAAACATCTGCAGAAGCTTGAGTCCTGCCCAGTGTGCTGTCTGTCTGTCTATAGCATTCCCATCTTGCGGTCTGTTTATCCGTCTGTCTTCAGGACCGAGCCGAGGTGGGACCTGATATCTTATCAGTTTATTGGTGGTTGTTTTTTTTACTTTCTGTGTTACCTTGTGGATTAGTTTACGTTTCCAACAAAGTTGAGGTTTTCTGCGCATGTGTTCTGCTGTCACTCTGCAGTGTTGATGACAACTAGCTGCCAATAATACAAAGCATCCCTGTGTGTTTCTATCGTTTTCTGTCTCAAAAATCTGTCTCAAATTGTGAATTCTTAGTTTCCCATGAATGGTTACAATGTCTTGTTTATACTCTTTGATTAGTCAAAATCTTAGTGTATAGTGTAACGTCTGTATATTTTGTTGTGATTTTTTTTTGGTTTGTCTAACATTTTTCTGAAACAAATGTCACAAACATCACATTGAAATGTTGGTGTCTGACAACATACAGATTTGATTTGATTTAAACATAGTGTACTGCTGAAGCTGTATGGAAAATTCTTGCATTCAGGTGAAGTTGGGTAATCAAGGCATCAAGGTTCTGTTTTCATCTATCTGTCCTACATTTCCAGTTACACAATAAAAGTTTTTTAGAAAACAATCGTCACAAAACGTGTGTGTGTGTGTCAGCCAACATAGTGACTGTACGTGCTTCCAACACCTTCAAAGTGTTTAAACCATAGACTATATAGTAATTAACGTGTTTTTGTTTTGTGGGTGTTTTGGTTCTCTGAGGACGGTTAAATCCTGGCCACAAAGAAGTTTAACAGCAACGATACACATTTGATACACCTCTTTAAATGACTCCTCTATCTATTTACTCTTAGTTTAGTTTTTTAATGTTGTGTTTTATTGTTATTTGGCGTAAATTGTGGAAGTCTAAACTGCGTGGGATACATAGAGCTCTAACACAGGTGTAATATCACTCCGACTCAGAGAGAGAGAGAGAGCGAGAGCGAGAGAACAAGACAGGTGTGTGTCAAGTTACACTAATACCCCTCTCTCTCAATCCACTGGAGTTTGAGTGAAGTAATATCTGTCCTGCAGCATGTAGGAGAGAGAGAGAGAGATGAAGACCTTGGTCATACGGTTTCATCTCACTGATGGTCTCTGAAGTCCCTAGGCCTGAAGACCCATGTTCCCAAACTGGAACATGGGTTTGAATCTAATCTGCAAGTTTTACAGTACAACATATTAATGAACTAAATAGGAACTAGAGTCACAGTGTAGTCATTCTCTCAATGTTTACTAAACTAAACCATAAAAAGAACAATTCCATTACAAGTCATCACATGACTGGACTGAATGTTCTTTTACTGCATTTTATTAAACACACACACTGTTCTGTTCTAGCAACACCAACAAGGACCTGTACTCCACAATAAGGGTGTCTCCACATAAAGCTTCTTATTCCTCAATAAAAGTGCCTCTACGTTAGACAACAACCCTTACTCCACAATACAAGTGGCTCTCCATTAATACACGAGACCCCTTCACTATTTCTGGCTTGGTTTGGCACCGGCTGGTGCACTGTACAGAACAATATGAGAACCAGAACCAGCACTTTAGAATAACTGCAACTTTAAAGCATTATTAAAGAAGTAATAAATAGTGAATTCATAAAGCATTGTTCCTACATGAATGCTCATTAGTAAACAATTCATAACCTGTTCTCCATGATTAATAAGATAATGAGATAATGGTTTATAAGATATAATAAACACTTGATAATGCTTCAATTCATGATTAGTTCAGGTAGTTAGAAAGCATTACTTAAGTCTTTTGTGTGAGCTCATCTAAAATGAGGACTATCTATGTCTCACTAAGCATTTATAAATTACATGTAAAGTGAGGACTATCTATGGCTTACTAAACATTTATAAATTACATTTAAAGACTGAAAATGCCTCATGTACCATTGCAGCAGTACCAATTGTCACATAAGTCTCAAAATGATATTCTCACACAAGTCTAGACCTAGGTTTTGAACTACCCGATCAATCCAGCCTTTACATCATTTATAAATGCTTATTAAGATGACATGTCTTTGGTGTAATGGAGGCATTGAGGTCCAGGGACTTAGAAGTGGTGCCCCAGCAGGGCCATAACCAATGGCTGTAAGTTTATTTAATTACTCAATTGCTTTCTATTGATTGGTATTATACAAAAAAAAGAAATATATATATATATATATATATATATATATATATATATATTAGGGCTGTCAATCGATTAAAATATTTAACTCGATTAATCGCATGATTGATCATAGTTAATCATGATTAATCACGATTAACTATGATCTATGAGGTAATACTCTTTTCAACATGAGAATAGACAAATGCTTGCTTTATGCAAAAAAAGCATGTTTATTTATTGTTACAATGAGAAATACTCTCAGTTCAAATAACTAACGTGCAAACTGCATAGTAATGTTTACTAACACAGTAGTGTGTTGAACTTCACATTTGATCTATTCATCCTCATTTTTGTTTAAGCAGCCATTTAACACAAAATAATGCCCCTCAATGCATTGCATTGCAATTTGCATCAAATTCAAAACAAACAGGGTGATGCACAAAATAACTTAGAGCCAACATAACCATAACCAACAGTGTTCAACAGCACTGCAGACCTGGGTTCAAGTCCTGCCATCACGCATTCTCATTCATCCACCCTCATTCATCCACATACATGTTCATTCGTTCACACAAAACTTGGGACAGAAACCCGGGTCTCTAGCACTGATCACCAACAGCTCTCTCAATTGCACCACTGAGACACTGGCTATGATTTGGTCAGAGTTTATAATTGACATTATAATTCACATGACAGTGTTTAGAAAATATCCAAATTAAGTTTCCAAGGAGAGCGTTCTTGGCGGGACTTAAACCCAGGTTTGCAGTGCTGATGAACAGCCGCTCTCCTCTGGACCTCTGAGACGCTGGATATCATATGGTCGGAGGTTATAATTGACATTACATTACAAAATTGTAACAGGGGAAGGAATTAACCCAATAGCAGCACACAGGAAACAGGGAATCAGTGATAATGACTTTAATTGTACAATGACCAAACTGTGTCTTCTTTCTTCGGAGGAAATGGCAGGGAGTGAGGACTTAAGTTAGGGGGGGGCAGCCGAGGGTTGTCTGTGAATCTTCTTCAGGAATAAAGGAGAGGGGAAGGGACAAGGGAAAGCAGACACTCACTCAGGGGATAGTGGGATCATAGACTCCTCTTTGAAGGTGGTAGAGGGTTGCAGGCAAAACCGCAGACGTCTCAGAACAGGTATCAGATCTGTGTCCAAAGGTCCAGGGATCAGGCTAAGGCAATGGTCAGGAAACAGGCAGGGTCGGCAACAGGGGATCAGTCCTAATTCGCAGGCTGGATAGTCATGCATAGCAGTGGAACAATCTGGCAGTGAGCAGAGGGTGAGTGTGGCTCTATATACTGTGGTGACCACAGGTGGAAGCAGTTGCGCTGATGAGGGAATGTGGCTGTAGGAGTGGCTGAGCAGGGGTGGAAATTTCCACTGCAGGTGAGAGGCAGAGGAGACTGTGACAAAAATGACTTCATGACCTTAGGTTTCCATGGAGCACACCCTCAGTGGGACTTGAACCCAGGTCTCCAGAGATGATAAACAACAGCTCTCTCCACTATGCCACCAGTGAGAATTGACATTACAATTTCTTTTGTAATTTTTTCCAAAATTATATTAGATTTCCTTTGAGATTGAACTCAAGAGTTGAACCCAGGTCTCCTGAGCTGACAACCACTTTCTCTGATGCAGCTGTAACCGGTACCTGGTGTCTTTTAACTAACACTACTACAGTATACAATCAGTCAATGTATGGGCCAGATCGTCAGAAGATTCTAGTGTTCATAAGGAGAGATATGGTACTGTCTGCACAAGAATGACACACGGAAGCAATGGATATACAGTATATTTCAAAGGTAAGAGAATTGTTTTCTTTTCTTATTTCAATGTTGTTTTCCCTCTTACCTTTTGTTTTTATTTATTTAAATGGAAAGGTTAGTCAAAACAATAAATAAATGAATTGATTTCAAACACCTCTCTTATTTACCGGTATACCCTTTTTCCTGCATCAGTATATTACCTTTCTTGGTTTCATTTACTTTAAGTATGTATCTTTTTAGTATTTAATTATTTATGGCCACTTTTCCTATTTAATTTCAAGTTATATGTATTTTGGTTTATTATTATACTGAAACCAGGAAGTTTATAATTACTCTTCAGAAAAAAGGACTCTGGAAAAGAGTCAATCCTTATAAAATGAAAACAAAAAAAAACAGGATTCAAAATACCTCTGGCTAACACTTAAAACATCCCTCAATTACACATTTCAATAACACTAACAGTACACAGTAAAGATTTTGAACAGCCTATTCTAAAGATTGAGTTTGACTCAGTCCATGTGGAAACTACTCCGGTTTGATCCGTGTGAAGAAAAATAAATAAATAAATCAAAGTCTCTTGTCCCTACCACGCTGCAGGAACAATAATAATTTGCCTTATTTGTTCAGGGTTCAAAAGGGTCGCTCCGATGGGGATAGCTCGCCAGTCTGCACACCGCTGTAGAACTCCAGGTAGAGCGAGCAGGATGCAGACGATCCAGGACCCAATCTTTCTCAATCAAAAAAAAAACCCGGCCAAGGGTTTCGATTCACTGCACAGGCTTTTCAGAACTTTTAGTGGCGGGGGAAATCTCTTCTGTAGCTTACTATTCAAAGAACAGTTTCTAACGTCCAATCTCATCTGTGGCCCGAGACTTGTCCCGAAAAGGACAAATCTCTGTGACTGCCGTCTACTGACGGTTAAAAGAGGCAAGTCTAATTTCTGATTGGCTAAGCCAAAACAGTTGCCATGCGACGTTGTTGATTGAGAGGTGATTTAACAAATCACACTATTATTCATATACAATAGATTAAATGCATTTATTTGCCATATTTTCCTATTATATATTTTTATCTCATTCTTTATCTCAATCTAGAACGACAATACACAAGCCATATATTTTTTTTACTGATTAGTAACCAATATTTTAATGGGTTGCGATTTAAATCTGACTAAATGAATAAAGTGTCATGTAAACCTGGGTTACACAGCACAGAGAAACTTGTGACAAACTTGTGAGCACAGATAAACAGTCAGCCAAACCCAATTCATGAGCCAGGTAATGAGCGCCTTGCTACTTCCATCATATCCAGTGATTCACATGACCTCAACTCCTCCATTACACCAAAGACATCATGACATGTTGCTAAGCATTTATGCGTTACCTTATTACTCCAGTAAATAGCGACGATCTTAGTAACGACATGGCAACGTTACCTTATTACTCCAGTAAATAGATACAATCTAAGTAACGACACGGCAACGTTACCTTATTACTCCAGTAAATAGGGACAATCTTAGTAACGACACGGCAACGTTACCTTATTACTCCAGTAAATAGAGAAGATCTTAGTAACAACCTGGCAACGTTACCTTATTACTCCAGTAAATAGAGACGATCTTAGTAACGACATGGTAACGTTACCTTATTACTCCAGTAAATAGAGACGATCTTAGTAACGACATGGTAACGTTACCTTATTACTCCAGTAAATAGAGAAGATCTTAGTAACAACCTGGCAACGTTACCTTATTACTCCAGTAAATAGAGACGATCTTAGTAACGACATGGTAACGTTACCTTATTACTCCAGTAAATAGAGACGATCTTAGTAACGACATGGTAACGTTACCTTATTACTCCAGTAAATAGAGACAACCTTAGTAACGACATGGCAACGTTACCTTGTTACTCCAGTAAATAGAGAAGATCTTAGTAACAACCTGGCAACGTTACCTTATTACTCCAGTAAATAGAGACGATCTTAGTAACGACATGGTAACGTTACCTTATTACTCCAGTAAATAGAGACGATCTTAGTAACGACATGGTAACGTTACCTTATTACTCCAGTAAATAGAGACGATCTTAGTAACGACATGGTAACGTTACCTTATTACTCCAGTAAATAGAGACAACCTTAGTAACGACATGGCAACGTTACCTTATTACTCCAGTAAATAGAGACGATCTTAGTAACAACCTGGCAACGTTAGCTTATTACTCCAGTAAATAGAGACGATCTTAGTAACGACATGGCAACGTTACCTTATTACTCCAGTAAATAGAGACGACCTTAGTAACGACATGGCAACGTTACCTTATTACTCCAGTAAATAGAGACGATCTTAGTAACGACATGGTAACGTTACCTTATTACTCCAGTAAATAGAGACAACCTTAGTAACGACTTGGCAACGTTACCTTGTTACTCCAGTAAATAGAGAAGATCTTAGTAACAACCTGGCAACATTACCTTATTACTCCAGTAAATAGAGACAATCTAAGTAACGACATGGCAAAGTTACCTTATTACTCCAGTAAATAGAGATGACCTTAGTAACGACATGGCAACGTTATCTTATAGCTCCAGTAAATAGAGACGATCTTAGTAACGACATGGCAACGTTACCTTATTACTCCAGTAAATAGAGACAACCTTAGTAACGACATGGCAACGTTACCTTGTTACTCCAGTAAATAGAGACGACCTTAGTAACAACATGGCAACGTTACCTTATTACTCCAGTAAATAGAGACGATCTTAGTAACGACACGGCAACGTTACCTTATTACTCCAGTAAATAGAGACGATCTTAGTAACGACATGGCAACGTTACCTTATTACTCCAGTAAATAGAGACGATCTTAGTAACGACATGGCAACGTTACCTTATTACTCCAGTAAATAGAGACGACCTTAGTAACGACATGGCAACGTTACCTTATTACTCCAGTAAATAGAGATGATCTTATTAACGACATGGCAACGTTACCTTATTACTCCAGTCAATAGAGACGATCTTAGTAACGACATGGCAACGTTACCTTGTTACTCCAGTAAATAGAGACGATCTTAGTAACGACATGGCAACGTTACCTTATTACTCCAGTAAATAGAGATGATCTTATTAACGACATGGCAACGTTACCTTATTACTCCAGTCAATAGAGACGATCTTAGTAACGACATGGCAACGTTACCTTGTTACTCCAGTAAATAGATACAATCTTAGTAACGACCTGGCAACGTTACCTTATTAATCCGGTAAATAGAGACAACCTTAGTAACGACATGGCAACGTTACCTTATTACTCCAGTAAATAGAGACGATCTTAGTAACGACATGGCAACGTTACCTTATTACTCCAGTAAATAGATACAATCTAAGTAACGACACGGCAACGTTACCTTATTACTCCAGTAAATAGGGACAATCTTAGTAACGACATGGCAACGTTACCTTATTACTCCAGTAAATAGAGACGACCTTAGTAACGACCTGGCAACGTTATCTTATTACTCCAGTAAATAGAGACGATCTTAGTAACGACATGGTAACGTTACCTTATTACTCCAGTAAATAGAGACAACCTTAGTAACGACATGGCAACGTTACCTTGTTACTCCAGTAAATAGAGACGATCTTAGTAACGACATGGTAACGTTACCTTATTACTCCAGTAAATAGAGACAACCTTAGTAACGACATGGCAACGTTACCTTGTTACTCCAGTAAATAGAGAAGATCTTAGTAACGACATGGTAACGTTACCTTATTACTCCAGTAAATAGAGACGATCTTAGTAACGACATGGTAACGTTACCTTATTACTCCAGTAAATAGAGACGATCTTAGTAACGACATGGTAACGTTACCTTATTACTCCAGTAAATAGAGACAACCTTAGTAACGACATGGCAACGTTACCTTGTTACTCCAGTAAATAGAGACGACCTTAGTAACGACATGGCAACGTTACCTTATTACTTCAGTAAATAGAGATGATCTTAGTAATGACATGGCAACGTTATCTTATTACTCCAGTAAATAGAGACAACCTTAGTAACGACTTGGCAACGTTACCTTATTACTCCAGTAAATAGAGACAATCTAAGTAACGACATGGCAACGTTACCTTATTACTCCAGTAAATAGAGATGACCTTAGTAACGACATGGCAACGTTATCTTATAGCTCCAGTAAATAGAGACGATCTTAGTAACGACATGGCAACGTTACCTTATTACTCCAGTAAATAGAGACAACCTTAGTAACGACATGGCAACGTTACCTTGTTACTCCAGTAAATAGAGACGACCTTAGTAACAACATGGCAACGTTAGCTTATTACTCCAGTAAATAGAGACGATCTTAGTAACGACCTGGCAACGTTACCTTATTACTCCAGTAAATAGAGACGATCTTAGTAACGACACGGCAACGTTACCTTATTACTCCAGTAAATAGAGACGATCTTAGTAACGACATGGCAACGTTACCTTATTACTCCAGTAAATAGAGACGATCTTAGTAACGACCTGGCAACGTTACCTTATTACTCCAGTAAATAGAGACGATCTTAGTAACGACATGGCAACGTTACCTTATTATTCCAGTAAATAGAGATGATCTTAGTAACGACATGGCAACGTATGGGAGAAATTTACTAGTTATTTACTATACATTTAACAGAAATATATTCCTTATATTCTACCATTAAATAAGAAAGAACATTCATTATCTTGCCTAATATGCTATATGAACGAAGTAAGTTGCGTGAAACAGGGGTCAGCAAGTACATGGTGCTTGATTCTAAACAGAACTAACAGATAAGAATAAATGCTATGTTGGCCGTGAGCCGTATGACGTGGGAAGGTTTGTTAATGCAAACATCCCCCTTTAATTTATGGCCTGGTTTAGCGGTGGAAGGTTTGTTATCGTAACTGACGTCAAGACTGCAGACAGTATGGTTTCTTTGCACTATCTATAGTGTAGGAGTAACTAAGGGATCCTTATTAGGAATAAACAAATGAATAAGTGCACATTCCAACCTGACAGAAAGGGGGTTAAAAGAAGGGATCTGTGTGGAGCTCGGGAGTTCTTTGGCAAACCAACTCAGATTCTGTTGTTACTTCTTGCAAGTGATAATAAAGTCTTATATCTTCAGACCTCGTCTCTCTCAACCTCTCTTCTTCAGTTTTAGTGTTAGATGCGGTTTTTTCCACCTCATATTTGGCGTCACGAACAGGATTGAAGAACAGAGATCCGCCGGCCGCTGGGCTGGGTCGAGGACCGGCAAGGGTCACACAAAAACGGGTGGCCACCCAACTTTAAAAGGTAAGCATTGTTCTTACTTATTAATTTAGTAAATTTGTGTGATCATTGTCTGCCCGATTCTAACGCCCAGTGGTAGGTATTGTGTCTCTCCAAAAAAGAACCAAAAGCATATAAAAGGAGAGAGAGAGAGAGTGACTTGGAATGAAGTGACGCATGCATGCACACACAATGCTCTGTGATTTATATACATTGTAGCGGAGTGTGGAAAGTCCTGTGGTAGTTGGTATAAGTAAGGTCCCGTAAACGCGACTGGACATCGCTCTGTGGCCTATTATATGGACAACTCCATGATTTTATTTGTCCTGTGGTAGTTGGTATAAGTAAGGTCCCGTAAACGCGACTGGACATCGCTCTGTGGCCTATTATATGGACAACTCCATGATTTTATTTGTCCTGTGGTAGTTGGTATAAGTAAGGTCCCGTAAACGCGACTGGACATCGCTCTGTGGCCTATTATATGGACAACTCCATGATTTTATTTGTCCTGTGGTAGTTGGTATAAGTAAGGTCCCGTAAACGCGACTGGACATCGCTCTGTGGCCTATTATATGGACAACTCCATGATTTTATTTGTCCTGTGGTAGTTGGTATAAGTAAGGTCCCGTAAACGCGACTGGACATCGCTCTGTGGCCTATTATATGGACAACTCCATGATTTTATTTGTCCTGTGGTAGTTGGTATAAGTAAGGTCCCGTAAACGCGACTGGACATCGCTCTGTGGCCTATTATATGGACAACTCCATGATTTTATTTGTCCTGTGGTAGTTGGTATAAGTAAGGTCCCGTAAACGCGATTGGACATCGCCCTGTGGCCTATTATATGGACAACTCCATGATTTCATTTGTCCTATAGTGATTGGTATAAGTAAGGTCCCGTAAACGCGATTGGACATCGCCCTGTGGCCTATTATATGGACAATCCTATGTGTTCTACAGTAGGCAGGGAAGAGACGACCTGTGTATAGATCTATTTTTGGTAGGCAGGGTAGCGACGTCCTGTATAGATCAGTTTATGGAATAAATAAAAGTCTGGGCTGAAAGGCTGAGACAACCGTTATTTTGTGATTAAAGGCGAGTTAGTGTTTTTTCACTCAGGACCTTGCACGACAAATTCGACCATTTTCGACACGCTATAAAAAGTTGCATAAGTCGTTTTCTTTCTGTATTCAAGCCGTGGTAGTGTTTTTTCACTCGGAGACTTGTACGGCCCGTTTTGTTTTATTTTCTGTTAATTTGTCATATAGATCTATGTTTGGTAAGCAGGGAAGTTCCGGCCTGTATGGATCTGTTTTTAATGGCATAAAAGTAAAAAGTCTGAGCTGAAAGGCTGAGACAACCTTTGTTTTGTGATTAAAGGCGAGTTAGTGTTTTTTCACTCAGGACCTTGCACGACAAATTCGACCGTTTTCGACACGCTATAAAAAGTTGCATAAGTCGTTTTTCTTTCTGTATTCAAGTAGTGGTAGTGTTTTTCACTCTGAGACTTGTACGGCCCGTTTTGTTATATTATTCTGTCGCAGATAAATTGGAAAGACAGAGAAGTGCTGGAAAAGAGTATTGAAGCACCTCAATATTAGTAATAATAGTAATTGGTAACGCTTGATTTGCCTGAAGTAAATGTGTAAACCTTCCTGGATTCGTAGTACATAAGCCAACCCGCTACTACATTAATAGTATAAGAGAGATAGAGAGCTTGGTGATCAGGAAGGGAGGGGGGAGTAAGCCCCAGGCAGAGCAGAAGTGAGAATCGCCAAAGGTGGGAGGGGAGCACATTCCAATTGGCAGAGATAAAGAAAAGTTGTTAAACTAACGAGTAAAATAAGCTCAAATAAATTGTATTAAGAATAGTGTTTGTATACCTAGGGGTCAGGTAATAGGGTCGAGCAGAGTGGTTTGAGAAGCCTGTATAGAGAGCAGGGGTGAGAAAGAAGGAGAGGAGAACAGTGAGAAAAGGTGGGGGTCGAGCAGCTCTGGGGGAGCCGCAATTCAGAGAAGAAAAAAAAGGAAAAGAGCGAGGCTAGAGGAGAAGTTAGGAATCAGAAAAGGTGGGGGTCGAGGAGGCAAAGAAAAAAAAAAAAAAGGCGTTGGCCAGTCTATTATTTGGCGCGTAAGAAAATGAATGTGTATCATTAGGCCTAAAGCTAATTTTAGTCTATGTTTGTTCTTTGCGACGGATATGTGAGAGACTGGAAAGGAAAAAGTAGAATAAAAAGCGGTTATAGATATTAATAAGTTGCGTGAGTGTGCTAAATATGCGTGAATGAAGTTACTTATTTATAAATTGAGCTCTAAATATTATTAATGACAAGTGGTCTAATTGTGGGAGTGACGACTCCTCATGTAAATATTGAAAAAAGAATTATTATCATTTCTTGAAAATGTGAAACTGTTTAGATTAAGAAGCTGCTGGCTGACGTAGAGAAAGACTTGCAAGGGCGTTGCAAATAATTCTCTAGTCGGGGGGGCCACCAGGTTCCCCCTCCGAGTCAGAAGAGCATTGGACAGACTCTGCTCTCTCTGAAGTCACGTTAACAAGTGAACTGCGCATGTGAGGATTTTAGGAGGAGCTACAAGTTACACAGACGCGTGGTCACGCCCCTACTGCACTCTTGGAACTGCAAGGGAGGAGAAGGCAGAATGGGGCCTAGTACAATAATTCTGTTTATTGATGGTCATTACTTGATCATAAGTTATATTATTGAGACTTTTAAAATTATAAGAAATTACAGGGTTAACAAAAAAAGGAAAGGAAATAAATAAATTAAAAAGGGGGAAAGAGAACAATTATATTAGAAATGGCTAGTAGGGATAAAAAACATACTAGGAAACATTACCTGATCATGAATTTTATTATCGAGACTTTTAAATTCATAAATAACTACGTTAACAGATGTAATTACTGCAATAAAAAAGTGTTTTTGTGTAAAAGCTGATTGATTATTTTTAAGTGCCAACTTGTCAGTAATATGAAGCAAGTTTGTTCAAAGAGACATTAAATCTCTGTTTTTCTTTATCTACACTTGCACGAGAACCGTAAGCAAAGGAGGGGACCTCCACGGCCGGGGGGCTCCTTTCCAAAGAAACATCTCAAACGTTCCGTGTGCATCTTGTCGTCGATTCATAAAATAATGCTTGTAACAGATTTAGGTGATGACACTACACAGGCATTAGTTATTAGGCAGCCGATCGCCATAGCAACAACACTCTTAGTGGAAGGTGAAGAGATAGCATCTACTACTTACAGATAGTATTAGCACATCAACTCCTACAGGGGATGTGAGAACAATAACTACAACAAGGCCAGTTTCTGAATCCACAACTATCAGGACCCTTATAAGCGAAGCTGTGGAGATAAGATTCTCTACAGATGTGTTATGAGTGAGAAGAAAAGAGAGGATAATATTAGGAATGTTCCAAAAAGAAGGAATACGGAGAAGGCAGAGAGAAAAGTTAGAGAAGGGGTAAGAAAAGTTAGAGAAAGTGAAAGAAGGGAAAGAGAGAAACATGGTCAAGAGAGAGGGAGAGACCCATCCCTATACATGGACTGTTATAAAATAATTAGAAGAACAGTGAAAGAGTGGAGTAGTGATAGCGATTGTAATAGAGATGGAGACGAGGGGGGTAAGAAAGGAAGAAAGTTAAAAGAAAGTCAGATGAAGATGACAGCGGAGCGCAGTCATGAGGGAGAGAGTTTCAGTGGGACTTCAGGGAAAGAAAAGGAGGGGGCCGAGCCTAGCAGCTGTAGATCAGCACAAGATCCCCTGGTGTTCGACTTACAAGAGGGACTCAAGAGATTGCAAAGGAAGACAAGAGCGCCAAAGAGTTATGCAGGAGTTTACCCTATACTACTACTACTACTAGTAGTAATAATAATAATAATAATGATAAATACATTTTATTTGAAGGTGCCTTTTAAAACACACAAGGTCGCCTTACAGTGCACAGTGGTA
>JAOPHQ010006658.1:5000-50000 GCA_030340625.1 Merluccius polli
ACTTGTACTTTTCTTTGTAAATGTAGCTGTAAATGCTTTTTTTCTCAGCTGTGTGTGTGTGTGTGTGTGTGTGTGTGTGTGTTTTCATTAGCTGGCATAGCCCTCTGGGGAGCTCTCTAGTTGAAGCTCTCGACTACAGCTGGTCAATGCACCGCTGGCAGCCCTATTGACGTTCCTCCTATACGTCCTTCTATTTATGTCCTCTCACTCTCTCTCACTCTGTCTGCCTCTCTCAGGTCCATTGATTAACAGGCCACAGTCAGCAGAGACTTTTTTTTCAGTGATTGAATTAAGACACACAACCTTTTTAGAACTGATTCTCTCTCTCTCTCTCTCTCTCTCACGCATGCTCACTCGCTCGCTCGCTCGCTTGCTCACTCGCTCTCAATCATAATAATTGTAATAATCTCCTCCTGTGATCAGCTGCCCTGGGGGTTATGGTATCAAGGCAGTAGAGGTCTCTCTCTCTCTCTCTCTCTCTCTCGTCACAGAGACTTGTCGCATCGCAACCCAGGGATCAACCTGTCTCTGTCTCTCTCTGTCAGATGGCGGTCGAGTCTCTCTTGTCCTCAGGAAAACCTAAACAACTTCTTTTACTGCTTTGTTTTTCACATTTGACATCGGAGTTGTAAATGATTTATACGTGCGGAGAAGGTCGTCGCGTAAATACAATTTCAGCGTGCTGATGGAGCCGTAACTGAATTGCTTTAATGTGGTTTAATGCGGTTGTTGTTTTACTGTTGTTTTACTGTTTTATTTAATCATGCAGTCTTGAGGAAACCCAGAGCATCTCTGGGAGTGATAGCCATCTTTTTTGTTTTGTTTTGTTTGTCGTTTGTCTTTTTGCATTTGAATTGAATCGTAGTTTTCAC
Organism: Merluccius polli; assembly: GCA_030340625.1. Lineage (NCBI taxonomy): Eukaryota > Metazoa > Chordata > Actinopteri > Gadiformes > Merlucciidae > Merluccius > Merluccius polli. Next base: position 5,873 of record JAOPHQ010006658.1, read on the forward strand.
ATTATTTAAACATTTAGGCGCAGACAGCTTGTAATCCTTGCACGTTAAACATCAAGGCGGCTTTTGAGAGTTTCCCCTGGTGGTCTGTGCAACTTGTCAAACAAGGTTATTTATGGATGAGTTGCACACACACAGACGTGCATATAGATATATTATGTAAAGAGAGAAAAAAAGCGATTTGAAATAGACTCATAATCCAGTGGTGTACATAGGGGTGTGTTTGTTTGAGAAAGTGCTTCAGTGCGTTTCCCTAGGCAACTAGTGTGTGTGTGTGTGTGTGTGCGTGTGCGTGTGTGTGTGTGTGTGTACATAAGGTCTCAGCCAGGTTACCCGTTGCTACACATACTGTGTAGCAACGCGGTAATTACACCATCTCACCTTAACATTAGGTGTATTTATGTATGTGTGTGTGTGGCCTTAACCGTGTGTGTGGCTGTTACCACTTCAAGGTAAAACAAAGGTGTACAGATTATGCATTGCGCACAAAGGTCAAACCTTCTGAAATCACACACCCTTAAGTCTCAGATGGCAGTTATTCTCTCTCTCTCTCTCTCACTCTCCCCTTTTCTCTCTGTATCTCTCTCACTCTCTTTCTCTCTCTGTCGCTTGAATATGGCGTCTGTGTCTGTTCGGTGATATTTACATGTATTCCCCGTTGCTTCTTATAATCCCCCGGGGGAGAGGGAGGTGTCAGTGCCAGATGCTTCCCCCACCCCCCCCAAGACAGGCCGCTCTCTCTGGGTCACAGAATCGGTCCCGGCTCCCCTCAAGGGGGGGCCCCCGGTGCGCCACATCTGTCTCAGGTTAACCTTCAACTGTCTTTTTTATATATCGGCAGTTTAAGAAATACGTTGGAGTGATGCGGTGAACTTGATGCAGGTTATATTTACGGCAATATGCTTATGTTATGATGGAACCATAACCTCTTGTCAAGGTGTTTCCCAGCTAACCAAGAACATGCTGGAAACCGGTTGGCAGCTCGCTGACTGCAGTGATATACACACACACACACACACACACACGTACTTTATATACTTAGCTAATTCCGCTGATTTCAGCTATCTGTTACGTTCGGCTACGTTCTGCATCGCGTTCACATTTTTCCAGCTCCATCCCGTATGAAGGGGAGACGAGGAAGGGGAATAAAAGTTATGTCCAGGTGCAGATTTCCACCTGCGTCACCGAGATATTTTCCCCTCCCCGAAGGCCTCCGCCGCTTAACTCCAAGCTATATTTCACGTGAGTTGACTTGAGGTAAGGGAGGTTTGACTCCCGGGATAACAGACAGTGAATTTTAAGTGGATTTTATCAACGCGTGCCAGCAGGGAAGTTGCAGGGAACGCGGCTGAGGACAGGAGTACACAAGTACGGGAAAAAGAGATAAAATAAAGCAGAAGCGGCAGGGGGAGTCGCTCTAGGAGAGAGAGAGGGAGAGAGAGGGGGAGAGAGAGAAGGAGAGAGGGGGAGAGAGAACCATACCAGGACACCAGCGCATCGTATATCGCTTCGTGGCAGATATGGATGACACGGCTGGCGCAGACAATACTGAGCTCCCTTGTCTCCGTTCCCTCAGCCCGTGTACCTGAGAGAAAGATTATTTTTTCGCGCTGCAAGGGAGTTGTGTTTATTTAACGATTCCCCATGGCGAGTTTTAAACATAGTTGTTTTTTTTTGGTGACGTTAAACTTTCCTCCAGGGGCTAGTTGGGCTTTCGGGAGCACAAAACTTGACAGAGTTGACTATTCCCGCCAATTCAGCAGGAATACTCAATTTTGTATTGAGTACCGTATTCCTGCTGAATTGGCGGGATGAAGACTCAATTTGTGACTGTGAGAGAGTGTGTGTGTGTGTGTGTGCGTGAGAGAACAACAGTCATTACTGGTGCAGGTGTGTGTGTGTGTGTGTGTGTGTGAAGTCATTACTGTTCATTAGGAGGAGAATAAAACGCATTGCTTCACAGTGTGAAGTGAAGCTGCTTCCCTGCTTCCCCACACGGTTGCGAGCAGATCATCATCCCCCCCGAAGCCCACTTCAGTATTCACTACCCATTCATGTTACATGTATTATTTATTTCCCCTCCTCTCTACAGTCGAGTAGCCTACTTTTCTGGCTTCCCATTCTACGCCTGAGTGAGTGAGTCCAGTATGCCTGGAGGAGGGTCATATTTGTTGTGTGTGTGTGTGTGTGTGTGTGTGTGTTTGTGTGTGTCCAACCATCTGTGTGCTAATCTTAATGGCCTGATTATAGACCCGCGTGGCAGAGGGAGCAGATACCAGAAAGCATATAGTATTATGATGCATGTGTGTGTGTGTGGGCGTGTGTGTGCGTGTGCGCGTGTGTCCTTATGTGTGCACGTCTACATATTTGCCTGCGTGTGCGTTTATTTGACAGGTTAATAGTTGTGTTTCCGCCTGTTCGCCAGCCGCACAGACCTGCTCCCTCCCCCCCCCCCCCCCCCCCCCACCCCCTTCACATCTCTGTTTGGTACGTGTGTGGATTACTAAGAGCAAGTGCTCTGCCAGCCGCACGTTTCCATATACCTATAAACAGCCGAGTTATGGTGGGTCTGTTCAATGTCGGAGCGAACGAGAGAGAGAGAGTTGGAGAGGATACCGTACATGTCGCCTTCGATGTTTGTGAGCCCTTTTCTATTCATTTTTTGATGCCCCGCAATTATGATATGTTGATATACACGCTTTATGACAGTGTTTATTTGCTTTTGGCAATGCAAATATGAGGATTTTGGCATACCAATAAAGACAGAGAGAGAGAGAGAGGGAGAATGTAGATGGGGAAAGTATTTTGTGACTTGTGAGAAGAAAGCGAGCGCTTCTTGCATGGCAGCGTGTTGGTTCTGATCAGATTGGTAAGTTTGTTAAGTCTTGTTAAGTCTCTGTCATCACATGCTCGTTCTGAACACACCCGGCTTTCTTGGCTGTCTGGTTGGCCGATCTGCTGTGTGTAGCCTATAGGTGTGTGCAACCGCCAACGAGCTGACTGTCTTTAATTAAAACCATTTGCCTGTTTTGATGTTTTGGTCTGGAGATTTTTGAGTCGGAGATGTTTGATTTAGGAACTGTTTGTGTGTGTGTGTGTGTGTGTGTGTGTGTGTGTGTGTGCGTGCGCGCGTGTAATATCTCTGTCTCTTGTCACCCTTGTTGTGATTTCCCACACGACTAGGAGGAATAAATGCTGACACTCGGCAATCCAGCAGACAGTACTACAAGCCGGAGGGCACAGTGGCAGAAAACCATAGACCAGACTTGCTAGTGTAAATAAAGGAGACTGTGTGTGTGTATGTGCACTTGTGCTTTGATAAAGAAAAGTAGCGGGCGCACACACACACACACACACACAGGCACACACACGTAGGCACAACACATTTATCCTCAAGGCTATTATACACTAGCTTAGCCTTGCATAAACCGTATATGTGCAGGCAGGGAGCAGAGGAGGGTTTGAGCACAAGAGACGACAGCCGGGGAGGGGGGGGGGGGGTGGGGGGGTTGTTCCCTTTCTGTCTGACTGTCTGTTTCTCTTTCTCTCTCCCTCCTCTTTCTCTTTCACTCTCGCTCTCTCTCTGTGTCACTTTAGGAAAGCTCGTCGTCGTCTAGGAAAAAAAGTCTATTGTTACCATCCGATTGTTGTCAGTGGCGCACGCACAGAGACACCTGCGTCATTATTCATTGATAACCAACACTACGCCCCTTTTGTCTTCTGATGGATTGTGTTTAGTCTGTAATTAAAGTCTGAAAAAACAAAGAGAGAGAGAGAGCAAGCGCAAGAGAACGGGGGGAAAAAAATGTATGATAATCACAATAATCATTTGACACGCTATTGAGGGTTTGGCACGATATGCTCATGAATAAATATCTTTCTTAACTACATTACTGAGAAGTGTAATGAAATTGAAAGTACGGTGCCCCAGAGTGAAATTAGTTTTCCTCTCCGTTTGGAAATATGAGGTTTCAAACCTTGTATTTGATCATTTTAAGGGCGGGCGTATCTAATGCAATCTCTTTTCAGTCTTCGTTTCCCGACAATACACGATACCAATCCAAGACAAATGAATTATTGTCCAGCCCTGCGAGAGCCAGAGAGGGGAGGCGGGAAGAAGGTGCATTACTGAGTTACTGAACAATAAAGGCTTTGAATTGCACTCCAAGCCGTTGCTGGAAGGATCGGGGAACGTGTTTTCCTTTCCTTTCACAAGGACTCAGGGTTAGTGAGTGCGAGTGTCTGTGAAGCCTGTGAACGGTGGGGCTGCTATACAAATACATTCAAGTTGACTCAACAGTTGGCTGTCAAATAAATGAACAGCTAACAACGAATAAACAAACGTTACTGCTGTAAGGCGTGTGATGGAGGAAGTGTTGTGTTGTTTTGTCCAGCCAAACGGGGTACACATAATACACCCATCAAGGTTTCCTGACATCGAAGCTGAAACATGTCAACGTGATTGATTTCAAAAATGTGTTTGTGAATATCGTAGCCGCAGCCAGCATAGGAACGCCCACTGCAAATGTTCATGGTGAGCCGTCCTAATATGATATTAGACAGTTGACGTAAACAGAGGGCTTTACTCCCTACACGCATATACTGTACTCTTCCTGTGTGGCGAATCCAATGTGTATGTACATCCTGACCTACTGACCTCTGTGTGTGTGTGTGTGTGTGTGTGTGTGTGTGTGTGTGTGTGTGCAGTCGGACCGCGGCGGCTTCGATGGGGCTAACACCCTCAGCGTCCCCGTGCCGATGCGTCGCGGCGGCTCCGAGTCCAACCTGGACGTGGTGGACAGCGATGGCGGCGTGGGCGTGGACTTCACCAAAGGGGCGTTGGCCATCGACGTCCTCCAGCAGAAGATCATCAAGGTCAGACCCCAGACCCCCCCCCCCCCCCCCCATACTGTCCCCCTGTCTACTTGTACCGTCAAGAGGGAATACAGCAGGGTGGTGGGGGGCGGGGCTTAGCATTGTGTAGTATTTTTACCCCAGCTATCTTTGTTGTATACGAGGAACGGGTAAACCTAGCAATTATGCTTGAAACTTGTTCTAGTGACGTCCCCGCTGTACCGACGGCGACAAATGTACTTCTGCTAAATGCCCTAAATGTGAATGTAATGTGGAAGAGGAAGTGGGTGGGAGATGGTGGTGGTGGTGGTGGTGGTGGTGGAGGAGGAGCGTGGATGGGGCCTGGAGGTGAAGCGAGGGGCGAGGAGGAAGGAGGCGAGGGAGAAGTCAGGAGAGGAGGTGCAGGTTTATTAGGTTTAAGTGCTGGATTCTCTATTGACATCAAATTGGAGTCATATGGGAGGGAGGGGGGGGGTGGTGTGGTCCTGTGATCACACATCACATGCGCCCGGAGGTGCAGAGGGAGAAGAGGGAGGGCCGGTGGGAGCGAGTGGGGGGGGGTCATTGCTTTGTATTGGTGTCTTTCTATCTTCTAACAACAACAATGTGCACATACAGTAGATGTGACTCACTGATAAAAAAAGTAGCATCACATGCCGTTTCCGTGATGATGATGACTTTGCTTATCTGGTGGTCATGACAGTCATGAAACAGACCACAAATTGGCTAGTAAACATTTAGTGGGATACCTACATTACATTGCGGTCTGACCAACGTTTGCATGAGTCTAGCTTTTAACCAACCTTACAAAAAAACTGACCTCCCTCTGTTCTCTCAGCCAAAATGTCAACGCACAGTATAGAGCAGGCGTCTCCAACCTTTTTTCCTCTGAGAGCTACTTTTACAAAATAAAAATGGCAGAGAGCTACTCATGTTTTGTAACATTTATTCTCATCGCTCATTTTGAACAAACAAGCTCAATAAGCTTTCTTTTCCTGAACATTGACAATATGTTACTGTTCACATCTCACATTCTGTATTAAAACATCACAAAATGTTTAATATTATTATCATTGTTATTGTTATTACTACAAATACAGATATTGCTACTTATTCACTTATCATTGTTATATATGTCCACTCTCGCTCATCTCACGTCACCACTGACTCATCAAGTTTGACAGCAGCACAACTTTTTGATTGACAACTAATTGGCTAATAATCATTTTGTGTTGGAAGGGGGCGGGACAACTGTGAATTTTGATTGGACATAAATTTAAGTAGATGTGCCGAGGGACCAATTAAGTTTTCAAATGTATGTATGATTCACTGGCCCTTTGGCGAGCTACTTGGAAAGGGGCAGCGAGCTACTGGTAGCTGGCGAGCTACGCGTTGGAGACCCCTGGTATAGAGAATGCATTGGCACTAAATTTGCACTCGCTATGTTTTTTAAAAGACAAAAACCATCGATCAGGCAGGAATTCAAGCAGGAATTCACTTTTTTAATATTCATTATCTGTCATCCGACGACAGGTGACGGAGCAGATCAAGGTGGAGCAGACGGCGCGCGACCAGAATGTGGCCGAGTACCTCAAGCTGGTGAACAACGCCGACAAGCAGCAGGTGGGCCGCATCCGCCAGGTGTTCGAGAAGAAGAACCAGAAGTCTGCGCACGCCGTCGCGCGGCTGCAGCGCAAGCTGGAGCAGTACCACCGCCGCATGAAGGACGGCGAGGGCAACGGCAAGCAAGGCCCCAAGGACGCTGGCGGCGGCGGTAGTGCTAGCGGCGGTAGTAGTAGTGCTGGCGGCGGCGGAGGACAGAAGGAGTCCGGCAGCCACAGCAAGGAGGGGAGCCTCCGAGACGTGAGCGCCACCGGGCGACATCACCCGCATCATCACCAGCAGCAGCAGCACCCGGCGCTGGACAAAGTGAAGACCATCGGGCCCGGCGTGTCGCTCTCGCCGCCCTTCTTCTTCAACAAGTCGCGGGAGTTCGCCAACCTGATCCGAAACAAGTTCGGCAGCGCGGACAACATCGCGCACCTCAAGAGCTCCCTGGAGACGGGGACGGGGCTGCAGGCGGAGGGCGGCGCCGCCGCGCGCACCCTCGGCGGCAGCGCCAACACGGTGTCGTCCAAGGCGGCCAAGTACCCCAGCGACGACGAGTGCTGCTCCACGGGCACGTCGGCGTCGGCCGACTCCAACGGGAACCGGGGGTCGGGGGTGGGGTCGGCGGCCGGCCGGTCGGACCCGCACGGCGCCCGGCTGGGCGAGGTGCTGGAGGTGGTGCGGGAGATCAGGGAGGCACAGGCGCAGCTGGCGGAGGACATGGAGGCCATGAAGACGCAGTTCAAGCAGGACTATGGTTACTTCACACAGACGATACAGGAGGAGAGATACCGGTGAGTAGGGCGGCGGGAAACTGTGTGTGTGTGTGTAAATGCGCACACACACACGCACGCACAGACAGACATCCTGTTTGAATTCTGCCTTTTCCGTGTACCCGAATCGTAAGTTTCAAATGTCTTGGGTAATGAAATGGGCAAAACGGAAGGAGATGAACAGTATGAGGCAGGCGTTGAATTGAGGTTTCTTGATACTTGATACAGCCGTGCTCCGCAGGGTGAATCCTGCCGCATGCCGAGAAGAACGTCGTTTGTCAAGTGAAAATAATACCAACCATTTTCTAGCTTGGAGCATCAGCGATGGTGATAATAATGCATCCGTTTAACTCTTACTGCTTAAACGCGGTAGCATAGTCTGGCTGGTGGGAGTCGACCAGAATGCCACTTGCTATTCTATTTGTTCCGTTATTATAGGTTGCTTCCCCCAAGCAATTTTTTTTTTTTTTAATTTAGCAACATTTTATTTCCAGTGTAAGAGCACTACAATGTTTAGTGTGTACACAAAAAAGCACGCACGCACACACACACACACACACACACACACACACTCCAGACCGCTTTGTGGGGGCCCAAGGAATATCAAGACAGCTGAATTTTAATAGCGGCTGCGGCACAGCTAAATGCCGCCCCCGCACACACACACACACACACACAAACTCAATTATGCATTTGTTGTGTACCCTCTCCTTCGCTCTCTGTGTTTCCACCTCCTCGCAGCCATGTATCTGTTTGGCAATCTCTTCCTCTGCTTGTTCACTGTCTTCTCATACTGTATTCTAATAGTCTTTCCATAGCGATTCTCCTCGGCCCTTCACTTCGTAAACCTTAAGGACGTTCTCCTCAATCGCCATTGCACCCGCTGTCCCAATATGTAGTAAGCCAGAGCGGCTTCGGACCAAGGACACATCGGTGTATCCTACACAGGAAGTGCTTTGCGGTTTTGTTGCCTACGTCCTTAGACATGTGCCCATAAATCAAGTCAGAAGGTTGTGATCGGCCCATATTATCAACAGTTCATGTTGACTTCAATCCCACCGAAGCAGCTCAGCCGTCTCATTTCATCGACCACTAACTGCTACTGTATAGTGAACAAGCAGTGGGACTGTTATAAAAAAGGTTTCGGGAAGTCACCCCCCACGTGTCTCTGTGTGTCCGGCGGTCAGGTATGAGCGTCTGGAGGACCAGCTGAACGACCTGACGGAGCTCCACCAGCACGAGACCACCAACCTGAAGCAGGAGCTGGCCAGCATCGAGGAGAAGGTGGCCTACCAGGCCTATGAGAGGGCCAGGGACATACAGGTATGGGGGGGGGGGGGCGGGACACAGTAGGCTACACACCAAGACTAGGGCAGGGCAGTAATTCAATATTATCGTTTATCGTTTTTGAATGGTATGTGGTCGTCAAGTGAAGATATCGACTTACCGCGATGCGCAGTTTTATAGTCTAAATGAATTGCAATGTGAAGATATGCAATATGATCACTTTTAAAGGAACACGCCACCCCCAGGTGAAATTGGGTCACTCCCCGCAGTCCCTAGAGTTGGATGAGTGAGCCAAAGCGTTTTGTAGCCGACCCAGCCATTGTCCTAATCTAGAAACGCCGCGGTTAGCTTTAGCTTAGCGTAGTCGCTGTATTCCAGAGTGTCCAGCTAGCATATCGTTGCAAAAGTGAATCAAATAACTCAAGATTTGTTATAATTATTTCTCGTAACCCGTACACTCACATCGAGTACAAATATCAATGCAAATTTACACAAAGGAATTTACTAGACCAATTTAGATTTGGAACTATTTTCGGGCATAGCACCGGCAAAGCACCGCTGCCAGGCGCAAGGACACCAGGCAGCACCTGAAAACCCTCAACTTCCGTCAATACACCGGCGTGACTACATAGTTCTCTGCTACTGGTGTCCTTGCGCCTGGCAGCGGTGCTTTGCCGGTGCTATGCCCGAAAATAGTTCCAAATCTGACTACGCTAAGCTAAAGCTAACCGCGGCGTTTCTAGATTAGGACAATGGCTGGGTCGGCTACAAAACGCTTTGGCTCACTCATCCAACTCTAGGGACTGCGGGGAGTGACCCAATTTCACCTGGGGGTGGCGTGTTCCTTTAAGATAAAGTGATCGGTTTGAAATGTCAGTGAGAAAGGACAACCGACGGCCCTCAGTTAGACAGTTCGGAAAGCTTTGTTTGAATTCGTGAGCGTATCGTGATGTTTATCGGTATTGTGTGAAATTCCCTAGAATTATCGTGATACAATCCATTTTCCATTTTATTTATAAAGAGCGCCTTTCTCACAGTCAAGGACGCTTTACAAAGACGGATAAACAACAGACATAGTACATCCAAGGACAATAATAACAACACGCAGCCACTATTTTAGGTGTTATATTGACACTTATTATTACAGTTTCCATATTGAGGTTGCTGAAATATTTTTGTTTCAGTTTTTTGCAAAACGATGGATGATAAAAAAAAGAAAAAAGGCAGACCCCGTCAAGGAAATCGTAGGATAAAACTATTTTTTACCATCTTATTTTCCGCTATGACTCATAGCGTAAGCTTGCCATAATCTGCTGGCAAGGAATATAAATCAGGAAACATATTGCTGCTTCTTTGGTATGCGCTTGAGAAGTGTGAGAAGATTAACCTTGTAAATAACTCTAGACACAACACTAGGAAATTATTTCCCACGGTGCTGCTATTACCTTAATTGTGTGTGTGTGTGTGTGTGTGTGTGTGTGTGTGTGTGTGTAGGAGGCACTGGAGTCCTGCCAGACGCGCGTGTCCAAGCTGGAGCTGCAGCAGCAGCAGCAGCTGCAGACCACCGCGCAGCCGGAGAGCACCGACGCCAAGGTGCTGCTGGGCAAGTGCATCAACATCATGCTGGCCATCGCCACGGTGATCCTGGTGTGCGTCTCCACGGCGGCCAAGTTCGCCGCGCCGCTGCTGCGCAGTCGGGTGCACCTGGCGCTCACGTGCGTGGCCGTGTCGCTGCTGGCGCTGCTGTGGAGGAACTGGGAGCACTTGCAGTGTGCGCTGGAGCGCACCTTGCTCCCGCCGGACTGACCTGTGTGTGTGTGTGTGTGTGTGTGTCCTCCCCCACACACACACACCTATGAACGATAAACACGCACACTCACTTGTTTTTGCTGTCATCAGTGGACACATGATTACCGGGCACTACAGTTTGGGGACAACTTTCGTCACATTCTTATGTATTTTATTTTATTTCGGGGTACAAAAAACCTAATTCTACCCGGAGGGTGGTGTTTTAAAGTGCTTTTTCCAAAGTGGACCACGATGTTATCTGTCTAATGCGATGTTTTTCGCTCATGGGGGGGGGGGGGGGGGGACGAGACGATTTTTCTCCCCCACATCGGTCAAGACGTCCCCGGGTGCGCTTACCGCCGGTCAAATGTCCTCTGTAGAATAGGCAACAACCGCGACAAATCAATACAACTTGTTCACCTCATGGGGGTTTATTTTTTCAAGACGTCGTCGTTAACCAACGCTAGGGGGGGTGAGGAGGAGGAGGAGGAGGAGGAAGGAGTTTTATGTTGTAGCCTTGCGTCAAGCTGCTTCCCCTATAACCGTGAAAAACAGTAACATTAACCGTTATTGGCTGTTTTCTAATATAAGAGAGTGCTGCTTCGTGGCGCACGTCGTGAAAATAATATTGCTCCAGTGGTCAGGGATTTGCGTTCTCCATTGGTCCAAATAGAAACAATGATGTTAATGGTTCAACTTTAGCCATTTTTTTTCCATAAATTGCTTATATAGCCGAGTTGATTCGGTTCGCCTTTAAATTATCATGAAAGGGCATTCTGTGTTTTTTTTGTTGTTTTTTTTTGGGGGGGGGGGGTTGCGGTTGTTAGAGAAGTTGAATGCAGGCAAGGTGGATCAGTTTTGAAGCTTGACCGTATGTCTGTACCCGTCTCAACAGCGGTGTTGAATCTACTCTAATTTACAGCAGCTAGACAAGTATTCAAGTCTAGTTTTGAAATGCATCTTAAGGATGTTTGGTCTCTAAAGCTCCAGGAGGGTGACCCCTGTTTCAGAATACACACCAAAAAACCCTCTCCTGGTGTTCATATATATGTATATCATAGTGTGAGTGTGTCTGTGTGTGTGTGTGTGCGTGTGTGTGTGTGTGTGTGGATAGCCGGTTTACGGCCTCACCTGGCCTGAGTCGGACTGGTTAGACTCTGAGGCCGGGTGGGGCTGCACAACTGTGTTGCAGAGCAATCATGGCACACAGGATAAACCAGCTATCCACACACACACACACACTCGGGAGAGAGAGAGCCGTCATGGCAGCATATACCATTTGCTCGGCTTTTAACATCTCGCCGTCTCTAATAAATACATCCTGCAACACGCTGGAGGGCCCCAGCAGAAGCCACTAAGTTGCAACTGCCCCACATATATCTCACTATAATATGAATAACTCGTTTTTATGTATTTCATTTTCAAGTCTGTTGAATTTCACACAATTCTCTCTAAGAACAAAACACATAAAAAACATAACATTTGCACACATTTTTTGGGAACAAAACTCCTAAACGAATGTATTTTTAAGGGAACGGGGGTGAAGACTTTTTGTAGTCACTGTACAGAACCGTCAGATTACATAGCAGCCAGCAGATGTAATGTTGAAGACGAAGACACATCTTTCCAGTTTCCAAATGCACTCCCAATGTGTGTGAACCACAATATCGTTGTGTTTACGGTTTGTCATTTTTATCCGTTCGTCTGTGCCCGCTTGTTGTCGGTAAATATATATATGGACAAAATGTTCAATCAACCGGCTTTTGTTTGCGTGAATCGTTGTCATTGTGGGATCATTTGAGATTGATTTGGTCTGGTGTTGTGTCGACGTGCGCTCTCTCGCCCCAAAGACTTTAGTGAGCATCTGGTGTACAGTTTGCTCACTTGGGCGTGGGTGTCTCTCTCTCTCTCTCTGGCTGGGAGAGGTGGGAAATCTTGAAAATGTCTTTTGAGTGCTCAATAAAAAAATAAAAAATCTACGCTCGGGAGGTGAGCGGGAAAGTGCAGTAAACGTAACATAACTGCGATGGAATTGCCTTTTTCTTTCTCTCGTTTTTATCGATGTACTTTCGCTCTTTTCTCCGTCAGTTACTCCTTTTCTTTTCGGCGATGTGCACGACAGGAGGTTTATTTTTGTGGGAAAGGCCTTTTGTCTGAGCAAGCGGGCGGAGCGGAAAGAGTCCCGTTTGAGGGCCCGTCGCCCTTTTATTCACCGCCACCATGTTTCACCGGAGATATTTCCGAGGTCGTTGCCTGGGAATATCTCTCGGTTGCGTTCTCATTTTTTTTACGGATCCGACTGAACACTGCTTCTGTGTTCGTCTCCCTCCCAGAAGAGCCCATTTCGGAGACGGCGCTATGTCATGGGTTTCCGGTTTTGATGGTTTATTGTTGACTTAGGGGTGTAATCACTGCAACCACTTTTATTTCGTCGTGCTCCAAAAGACTTATTTCTGTATTTTGATCTAAAAAAGTGGTGTCTTTTAAGTTGAAACTTTTAATTCGAGTGCATGTCTCTGGGAATCTCCTGTCCTTTCTTGATGCATAACTGTTTAAATTGTGGTTTTTCCTTATTTTTTAATTGAGAAAATAAATCCTTTTTTTGTTTTTTCTACAGAGGTTGCTGGTTCTCTGGTTAACTTATTATGAGATTAGTTCCTTAGATTTAAACCGCTAAAGTATGTTTTGTAGAATATCAACCTAAAGGCATAGCCATCAACAGTTTCTAGAAATCGTTATTAGCACAGAGAATAGAACAGAAAGACATAAGTAAAGTAAAAACTTTATAGACGTAGGCGAAACACAGCATTGTGTCTTTCTGGTGGGCTATATGTTAACTGGGCTGTTGTGGTTTAGGTCATTTCGAAGGGTCAGTATGCTCTTTATGACTCAACTTAGCAGGCAGTACTTTTCTTCTTCGCTGCTGTGCTCCCGCGGTGGTCTTTAACCCGCCCATCGGAGCCAGCTAGTTTATTATTTATGTATTAATTGCTTCAGGGATATCAGGTACAAATGACTGATATAAAGTTACAGCGCTGAACTATTGCAGGCCTACTGTTTACAGCGGACGACACAAGGTTAGAGAAAAAATAAAACCAATGTAATATCAATCTATGATAAAAAATAAATAAATAAAAATAATTAGGCCAAAAGTAGAGTGGGAAGCACTAGGCCTACACTACTTAACAAACATTGGTCCAAAGTATCTGTACTCGATGTTTCCCTGGGTTCATTCAGGTTCAAAAACAGACAGCTTTGGTTATTTTGGGATCCTCATGTGGCTGTGGTTGTGAATGACAAATGTGGCAAACCGGTCCCAGTGCGTCTGCGTGTGTGTACCGGCCATCGCAAACTATGGGATATGACGTAAACCCTAATGCCCATAAGTCAACAGTTGTATTCTTTACATTGCTCACATATGTGAGCAATGTATGTTCACATATGTGAACTGACACTTCTGCATTATTTGTAATACCACCCACCACCACCACCACCACCACTCTGCTCCACCTTGGAGGCAAACCAACCGCTGCACCTTTAGTGTACACCGCCACTTACTGGCCGTGTTGGTGTAGTGACACATGGTAAAAAGATGGTGGAGTATACCATTATTTGCCATTCCAAGCACATTTAAAGTTGGACTGGACAATAGCAAACACTGTTGGTGCTGGGTCCGCTTTTCATAGGACATGTACATAGGAATTCAAAAACAAGAATACTACATGGTGGTGGCAGTCAGTCCCTCCTCTGAGTGAGATGAATAAAGTAGGCTGTAACCTTATAATGATTTGAATCTATAAAGTCATTCCCTTCAGCTGACAGGCAAGACTTAATCAAGATGCTTTTTAATTAAGGCTACTTTGGCTCAATGCATGATAAATTCGTCCTTTAATTAATCTTGGAGGAAAATCCTCTTTCATCTGTCGTCTATTGTATGGTGGTCTTTTTTTTATTTTTTTAAATATCTTATTTCCTGCCAAAAACCCCAATGGGCCTTGCTCCCAACATATTCATCACAACATCCATATTGCAGCCAGACAGGAAGGACGTCCGCAGGCCTTCAAAATGGCATCATTCAGCATTATACTCACATTCACACCTCAGAGACATCGATTTGAGACACATCAAGAGATCACGACTTCAATAATAAATGAGGAGGGGGAATTAAAGATTCTAGTCTTTTAATCATGGATTGAATTGGTGATTGATCTATTCATCGTAATAGCAAATGGCAGTCATAGTGCAGTTGTAGACATACCAAACAGCAAGGTAGGTCATGTTAAGGTCCTGGACCTTACATGCTCTGACCTGTTGAAGACAGAAATCACATGTAATCATTTTACCTAATTTCCATACACACTGCCTCATTCAAAGCAGGATTGAGTTAGTGTGCTGGTTCCTGGTAAATTGACAGCAACGGTGCTTTCCAGAAAGATGGTTTACAATTTATGCAAGATGATGCATCATCATAGCCACATGCAAGTAAACAGGCTCTTAACTATGTATTGAAAGATGTGAGTGTTTGCTCTTCTGTGGTTTTCAAGTAGGATGGATGAAGTGTTTCTTCAGATTTAAACAATCACCAGACGTATAAACAGTGGTCATTTTTTACGGCTTTAAATGGTGTTAGACTCAAGTGCAAGTCTGTCAAAAAAACACATTAGAAATTCATATTGAAATGTTCAAACTAGATGTGCACTGCGCACACCCATGGATGTATCACACGCATGCGCGCGCGCACGCACACGCACACACACACACACACACACACACACACACACAGCACAGAAAGCGGGTAGGTATAATAATGTAGACTAATATTTAACACTTTTCCTGCCATACATAAAAAGGACAACTACAGAAATATTGACGTCACCGTCCATCCATCCAACCCAACCATCCACCGCGCGCGCCCGACGCCAGCGCGACGCAAGCGCGCGGCCAGTTCTCCCGGACGTAAACAAAAAACGACGACATTTCCGGGCGGAAGTCGTCAGAACCGCCGCGAAAAGTTTCATGTGTTGTGGACGTCGGACGGACGGATGGAGGACGTGAATCGCCGGGTCCTCGCTAAATAAACCCCACACAAGTTGTCCCAGCCCAAACCCAACGGTGCCGCCATATTAGAGACCCGTTAGTATCGTCTGGTGTCGGAAACCGAAAGCGACAGAGTGTGTGTTAGCTAGTATGCTAATGACACTGGACACGTTGTGATCACCGCTGTTTACAACGAATGGACGACCACAAGGAGAACATGAACGGCTTGGATGTCAACGTGAAGATGTCGTCCACCAGCAGCACCACCACCAGCAGCACCACCACTAGTGAAAATGAAAAGGTTGGTGTTGTTGGCTGAGATAACAGCTGCCCCCCCCCCCCCCCCCCATGTTAACACCAGTGTTGTAGCCACAATCTCATGTAGGTCATTTAATATCGCGATAACGATATGTGTCACGATATAGCATGTTTTCTGGTGGTTCAATATATAATAACTACGTGGTAAATTTTTTTTTTTTTTTGTATACTCTATGAATTAAATACTTGACAAAAGAAAGCATGTTCCTCATTTTTTGTTTCACTTTACTGTAATCCAGCCTTTAAAACCAGGAAAAGACAACATCACGATATTACGATATCCAAATCGAAAGATGATATCTAGTCTCACATCAGGATATCGATATAGTATCGATGTGTTTCCCAGCCCTACAGTGTTGTCATCTCATTGTTATCTGATTTCAGTTCAGTCTTCAGTTTTTCTTTTCTTCCCCCCATCAGCCGGACCCCTGTACGAAGACCAGCACCACGGACGACTCGGACCCCCCGGCGTGCGCCCCCCAGACCCCCAGCGACTTCAGTGATCCGGTCTACAAGGAGATCGCCCTGGCCAACGGCCACATCAATAGGATGACCAAGGATGAGCTCAGGGTCAAGCTGTCCGAGTTGAAGCTGGACACAAGGTGAGGCCAACGGTGACATCGCACGGGATGTGCCACAGAAAATGCATGCGTCCTGTTAAAAAGGAAAGTCATTTGTAGTCGCTTCACGTAGCGCCAAGTCACCAAGTGCTGCAGTCCTGGCCTGCACTTTTTTTCTTTCCAGATGTAAGAAAAATGTTTGTTTGGTACAGACCCCCAACAAATCTCACATCATAATTTTGATAGTTTTTTCAGTGAAAATGAAAATCGTGATGCAAAAATGATCATTCCAACTAATAGTGAATCATATCGCAATCGCAAAATCAGCCTTCAATGATAGTGTCGCTATATAGTCAATATGAAATATATATATATATAGTCAATATGAAACAAAAACTAATAAAAATCGATTATACATCCATAGCGTTCTGTGGAAAATCCAGGGTCACATGCATGACATTTCCACTTTCAACAATTCATAAGCTATGCTATTTACTCTGTATTGTTATGACATCTGTGCTGGTCAGTGTTGGTCATCTTACTTAAAAAAAGTAATTAGTTACAGTTACAAATTACTCCTCCCAAAAAGTAATTGAGTTAGTAAGTCAGTTACCTAATTGTAAGAGTATTTAGTTACTCAGCAAAGTAACTGTGGCGTTATTGTTCATGTTCTATACCCTATTACATTCTATAACATCTTTAACGTCAAAGGTGTTTATATTAACTGATTGAAGAATGAAAACACTATATACAGTATTTTAGAACATTTGGTATTTATTTGAACTCAATATATTGCAGCTGTTAAGCCATAGAGAGAGAGATCTCTATGGCTCTGTGCAGCAGATGTGTGGCCAAAACACCTTGGGGGGGGGGGGGGGGGTGCGCAATAGTAACACACCGTGGACCTACGACGGGGGGTGCGCGCGATCGTAACACACCACGGACCTTTGACCGGCGGGCGGACCTATGACCGGCGGGGGTGTCTCAAAAAGGAGGACAAATACGCGTCCGGCTTGATGCTGCGCCGGACGCCGGACAGGGCTTTGAAAAACCTAAAGCCGGACGAATGGCCACCCTAAGTAACGCGCCACTTCACATGCGCAGTAACGGTAATGGCGTTGCAACGAAGTAAAAAGTAATTAATTAGATTACTCGTTACTGAAAAAAGTAACGCCGTTATTAACGCCGTTATACTCTAACGCCGTTATTATCAACACTGGTGCTGGTTGCTAAATCAAAGTTGTTATAGATTATTATTGTTATTATTCTGGCTAAATTCTGTAGTGTGAAATATAATATACAATATTCTGTAATTCAATTATACTAAGTTTTATATATTATTACTTTATATGCTATGCCATTATATTATATTGCTATTGAATACATTACATTTGGATAATTGTCAATAGGCTACTATTATACCATTGATAATGTTATTCGATTGAGTAATGATGAGTATAACCTTGTTCTTAAATAGACTAAAATGTTTAAATGTCCATTTAAATCTAGATTTAAGACCATTGATGTATTATAAGAAGTTGAAGACTCAATCGAGAGTTTGAGTGAGTTTGGTTCTGGTTCTACAAACAGTCAACAGTAAAATGAACAGTGGCTGAAAAGCCCCAACTGATTGCGAACGGCGACAATTCACTTGACCACCGTGCTTTTTTTGCACCTGTTGAGTCGACCACATTCAAATCTGTCCTCTTTGTATTCCTCGAACCCACAGAGGCGTGAAGGACGTGATGAAGAAGAGGCTGAAGAGCCACTACAAGAAGCAGAAGCTGATGCAGTCGGTGGCGGCCGGCGGCGCCACGGACACCTACTACGACTACATCTGCGTGGTGGACTTTGAGGCCACCTGTGAAGAGGACAACCCGGCCGAGTTCCACCACGAGATCATCGAGTTCCCCATGGTCCTCATCAACACACACACCCTGGAAATCGTGAGTATATAGGGGCGTTCTTGTAGGGTCTTTTTCTTTATACGTGATACCGATGATTTTGACATGCTAGCTATGAGTATCACGATGTGCTTATTGTGACGACCCTCTCTCTCTCTCTCTGTCTGCTGGTGCTCCTGGTGTTTGTCTATCTTGGCAGGGACTCAGTGGGCGGAGCTGAGAGGGTTGTGATGTGGTGCAATTGTGCAGGTTGGGCATGCAGGCTCTATAAGGTCAACCACATCAGCCACTCTCTCGCTCTCGCTTACGGTATCTTATCGTAATTCATTTTGGGTTGTGATCAAGTGTTAAGTTGCGATAAGTCGATCTTCATTTTATGACGATACAATTCCGTTCAAATGCGATAGACGACACTGTTGAATTATCGCCGGTCCCTACAAGAATGTGTCCAATAACAACATGAGGTGTGTTCTGAAAGTATTAACATTGCTGTGTTCCCTCATTTGCATAGGAGGACACGTTCCAGGAATATGTCAGACCGGAGGTAAACACGCAGCTCTCCGACTTCTGTGTGAAGTTAACGGGAATCACGCAGGTTGGTTGACTGCTTTAAAAACGCCTTTAATCAAAATAATTTTTGGATCGAAACAGATCCCCTCATGAACACTGGGAAGAAAAAGGTTTCACCAGTCTATGATGCCTCACCCGGGGTGTTTTGTATTGCGACTTTAAGTTCATAAGTGCCTAATCTTGTCTGTGTCAAATATTTCATGTGAAATATTTATGGTTGACTAACAGAAAATGGTGGATGAAGCAGACACGTTCCCTCAAGTCCTTCAGAGAGTGGTGCTCTGGCTTCAGGAGCGGGAGCTTGGAACAAAGCACAAATACGCCCTGTTGACTGACGGGTAAGACTGGTCCCTGACTGGTTTCTTTCAAATGTGATGGACTCTACATTGGTTCACTGTGGTCAAAGGTGTTGTCTTTTGTTCGGCCGACTGCTCACCGGTGTTTTATTCAAATGATTCCCTTCGCAGGTCCTGGGACATGAGCAAGTTCCTCAACATCCAGTGTCGCGTTAGCCGCATCCGGTATCCTCAGTTTGCCAAGAAGTGGATAAACATCCGGAAGTCTTATGGCAACTTTTACAAGGTTAGCCTTTTTGACCTTTTGTGTATGAACAACTCATGTTGAAATAATATGCCAGCGGTTGTCCCCCAGTGTGCACATGCCTGGAGTTATTGAATGCATTTATTAAACATGCACACAACTACTGGCGCAGCACACACACTGTAATACATTGGTAATACACAAGTCAAGAACCCCTGAGTAATATGAAGTCAGAGAAGAATAATGCAAAGAAGACAAAGTATATGCTTATATCTTATGTATAGGCTGTGTAACAACTGTATAACTGTATATATCTAGTATAGTACTAAGTACTATTACCCACACACGGAAAACATAGTAATTCACCTGTGGGGTAAATCAAAACAAAACCTGAAACCTGGATCATCTCGAGTTTGAATGTGGATTTTCCGAAACTTACAATCACAAATGATGCTAAATGTAAAGAGATTATTTTATTTATTTTCTGTCAGCACTTCCTTGTCGGATGCATTCGTTGAAGCATAGCCAGTGACCAGCCGGTTCTTGTCGCTCCCCCCCAGGTGCCGCGCACCCAGACCAAGCTGAGCACCATGCTGGAGAAGCTGGGGCTCCGGTACGAGGGCCGCCCCCACTCGGGCCTGGACGACTCGCGCAACATCGCCCGCATCGCCCTGCGCATGCTCAAGGACGGCTGCCAGCTGCGCGTCAACGAGCGCATGCACGCCGGACAGCTGATCTCCGTGCCCAGCTCCGCCCCCTTGGAGGGAGCCCCCGCCCCCGCTCAACCCCCGCACCAGGGACTGAACGACACAACAAACGAACCCTCAGAGTTGTGCGTAAGAGTTTGTTGGGGGGGGGGGGGGTTTAACCCCAACACTGCCACAAATTCTTTCCAAAGTCTTCGTACCTCAGAGGGGGAAAACAAATGTCCAAAGCACTTTTAGGATGATGTGAAGTGGTGAGTTACTGCGGTTGCGGCATGTCCGGCCCAACGTTATACCGGAACCACATCGTTGCAATGTTTGCTGCTGTTTTTCACTTGGCTAATGTTCATAACCGCTAGCGTTGCGCACAGCCACAGTGCCATGCCTTCCACAGTCCCTCTGGAAATGTTATTTGGCTTCTATTCATCTGCCTTTTTTCCCCTTAACATATAAACTGAACTGAGTTAGTCCACATTTTGCTGATCCTCACATCTGATTCGGCACACTGTCATTTAATAATATAAAAAGGGCAAATGGGTTGTTTGTTTTAACGGTTGCTCCTAGTCTCTTCTGCGTCACATTTGAGTTGCGGTTGTGTTTTGAGAGGTGTGGTAATTTTATAAGGAGAGGAATGAGTTTTACTCTATCCAACCGGGTTTGTTTTTACAGAAATAAATGGACTCCAAAACTGCTATCGCAATGTTTTATTTTCCTCCTCTGAATGTACTGAACATTTCCGTCTTTTACAACTTAAGTTGGTTCATGTTCAGTCTTCCTACATGTATTTTGATGTTCTTGAAAGAACAGGTCTTGAATTGAAATTGGTTGTGACCTGTTGGCTGCCGTTCATTTTGTCCTAAAGTCAACTTGGTTTCACAATGACAAACACACAAACTGAACAGGAAGAAAGAGTTTACTTGGTGTAGACATTGGCACCAAGTGCACTTTGAAATGGTCAGTTGGAAATCAGCTTCTAGCATTGAATGTGTGCAATTTGTCATTTTCTTATGCCAAAAATCAAAAAACAATGAGATGCAGTGGTAGCTTGATTTAATCAAAAAGGTTAATTTAATAGAACAATGACAGGAATGGTCTGCATAATCTCTTTGGTCCATGCAACATTTTGGTTTTGTTAAGTTTATTAAAAATTACTTGATGGAATATGTGCAATCATATTGTGCTATATATTATCTTATATATCAGTGGTCATTTATATGGCATTCAGTGGTCCATTTTGCAATGAGAAGAATAATGGCAATATGCCATTGATGGCACCACAGTCGTGTCTTGTTATTACAACATTGAAGTTTTTTGGGCTCCATATGTCTTCAATTTAGCAGCAATATTCTTTGCCATATTATAAAACTAGCTAATACGATTGTTAGAAAAAGTCTCAATCTCTAAAATCTCACCACATATCCATTTGATTTTTGTGGAGTTTTGTATCCCTTCAACTATGGGCCTTCTTCACCAAGCTAGCGTTTAAGATGGCCGCTCGATGAATAAGGCCCATTAATGCATTCGATGACATCATGAGCATGTTTGAGCGCGGTTGTCATGGTGTCGATCAGAGACAGGTGCTATAGAGAGAGACTTGCTGGCTGATTTCATCCAGCACCTGGCGCGCGGATTGCTCCAGGCCTGCCAGCACCTCGGCCTTCTCCTCCAGGGTACGCTGGTTCGCCTCGTACGACCTCTCCAACTCTAAACGAACACAATGGAAAGGGAGAAAAAGAAGGGGATTGATTTACACCTACGCTGTGAGGACACTCGCCGCGGCCCACAGCTCTCCTGTTGCTTGTGAGTGTGTGTGTGTGTGTGTAATCCAAACTGCGTGGGCATCAGACCGTCTGACCGGTTGAATCAAAGGCCAGCTTGGCCTAGAATAGTTCATGAGGGTATGAGTGGGTCGCAGAGTATGCCAAACCTTAATCTTTCGAAAGAAGCCCATGAATTAACTAATGTTTCAATGTTGATTTGTGTTTCAATAGCTTACTATTTTAGTTGGTCGAGTTTAGCCCCAATTGTTGCAGCTTTTTGTTCACTCAATGTTTTTAACAGTACATGAAGGCATTGTTGATTACTACAATATTGGTAAATACATTTTTTAAATTTTGGGTCGTGACTTAATGACTAACGACACACGTGGGTCCTGAGGCGAGACCAGTTGAGAACCACTGCTGACACTTTCATCCAAAGCGACTTCAATACGTTTTTTAGACATTAAAAATATACACATTCAGACATGGCAGGTAAGGGCTAACCGTCCTGAACTGCCCTGCCTGTATCCTCAATATAACGTTGATTTTTATTTTAAATAATACACAAATCGATTCAAACTAAACTGCGATGTGAATAAAATGTGCAACGCTAGACGGCCCGAAGCATGGTTTCCATGTCAACGAGCAAAGACACACACACTTTAAAGACGTCGTGGCACGTCGGTGAGACAGACGTTTTACCTTGTAGCCTCTTGAGCTTCTCGGTGCTCTGAGCCAGCAGCTCCATGGCCTCCTGCTGAAGAGCGTCTGCCCTTCGCCGCGCCTCCAGCACCACCAGGCCCTTGTCCTCCACCAGCTCCTCGGCCATACTGTACTTCTCCTTCACCTCCTCGTCAAACTCCTACAGGAACAAACAGCCGTACACACACACACACACACCATGACCGCCGCTGGGTAACAATGACGGCAGCTTGCTCTGGTCCATTGTGCAAAGAGGGCTGCATGACACGTAGATGAGATGAGGATAATAATTACATATTTCAGTTGATGATGTAGAATGGGTTTGACGTGGAAGACCGTGCAAGGTTATAATCCCACTTGTTACTTGTTTATCGTATTATGTTGATCCTCTTTATTATGTCTATTTTATCTTGTGTTTGTATATTTTAACTGTGTGATTTTAATGTATTCTGTTTGTACAGTGTCCTTGAGTGACCTGAAAGGCGCTTTTTTAAATAAAATCCATTATTATTAATGGAAAACTAACATATAAACATTAAAAAACAATTACAGGACACAAAAACGTACTAGACTGGGATTTGAACTAGTGTTTGGACTGGGATTTGAACTAGTGTTGCCCGCCTAGGATTTAAACCAGTGTTGCGTGCTGGGTTTTGAACTTGTGTTGCGTGCTATAGGCTTGTGCGCGTGGGCAGGGTTACCTTCTGGGCCTGCTCGGCGTCCTGACTGGCTTGCTGGCTGCTGGCCTCCGCGGCGGCGGCCGTGCCGCTGATCTCCAGGTGCGTCTGCCGCAGCAGCCCCACCTCCCTCTGCAGCTGCAGCAGGCGCCCGGTGGCGTTGCTCAGCCTGAACTCCGATGCCTCCGTCGCCGACTCCACCTAGTGGGGGGGGGGGGGAAGAGACTCAACCCGTTAGTGAGTGACCTGGGTTCGATTCCGACCTGCGGCCTTCCTATGCTATTCCCTCTCTCTTTCAACCCACTGTCAATAAAATTAAGGAGGTGGCACGTTCCTCCTCATTTTCCGCCATGTCTTATTCCCATATAATCCACTAATGCACCTTTAAACCCCCTTAAAACATCCCGATTCTTCTTAAATGTATTTCCCATCTGCCACACCAAAAAGACTAAGCACTAACACCTAACAAAGGGAGACCACACCCACTACTTTGCGGCCGCTCCCACACACCTGTTCATTGCTACCTTGAGAATTATATTAAACGTTAACGGTTAATATAACGTAAGACCCTTGTGCCATAATGCCACCCTTCTAGAAATCCCTTTAAATCCAATGTTTTGTTTCCATTTGATATATATATATATATATATATATATATATATATATATATATATATATATATATATATATATATATATATGCGTGTGTTTCTCAGGCCGTTGACGCCTATGGGGACGTAACTGGACCTGACCCTCACCGAGATGAGCAGGGCTAGGGTGCTGTTGGTGTTGTTCTTGGCCTGATGGATGGCGTCGCCGGCTACAGTCTGGGCCCTGTCTGCCTCCTCCAGGGCGATCCGGGCCAGGTCGGTGGTCTCCTTCAGGTTAGATACCTCCTCACTGGGAGGGAGGGAGGGAGGGAGGGAGGGGAGAGAGGAATGCAGAGCGAGAGGGAGATGAAGAGGGGGAGGGAGGGGAAGAGAGAGAGAGAGAGAGAGAGAGGGTGAGATACAGAGGGAGAGAGGGAGAAAAAAAGAGATAGAGGGGGAGAAAGAGGACACATTGTTAAGTTAGTCCACAGAACAAATACAGACAAATGTAACGTTTAAACCCTTTACAAAAACAGTGAAAATGGTGGCACGGCCATGCATGGTGGTGTCCCCTATTGCGATGATGACATCATACCTTAGCCAAGCCGGTTGCCACTGGGCGAGCTAAGCCTGTTGTCTGTGTCTTACCTGGCAGACTTGGCCTGGATGAGCAGCCGCTCGGCCGCGTCGACGTTGTCGGCGCTCTGGCTGAGGATGCCCTCCACGTCGGTCAGGGAGCTCACGCGCTCCCTGATCTCCTGGGTCAGGTTCTGCAGCTCCCCCGGCGAGGTGGGCAACGTCATAGCCAGCACCTCGTTGGCCACCATCTCCACCACTGACACGTTGGCCTTGCCGTCTGTGTGTTACATGGTTCAGGGCGTTGAACGGCGTGAGGGGGACAAAGCTAATGACATATAGGTCTACAAATATGTTTGTACAAAACAAATGTATTTTTTTTCTCCAAAAAAAAGAACACAGCTGTTTGACGGATGTGTTCATTTGAACCCCTAGAGGGCAGCAAACTCCCTCAAGCGATCGAGCGGCACGCCACTCCTCTTCATGGGTATGCTGCTGTCTCCGCGGCGCGTGTGTGAGCGTGAGTGTAATTACCGAACGGACAAAACATGCACAGTAAGTCTCACTGGTCAGGAGGTCTCGTATGTCCCTGATGAGGGCGCGCAGCTGTTCGTTGCTCTGCTCCACCCGCTCCTTGCTCCGGTTGGCTTTGACCAGCACCTGCTGGGCGGTCGCCTTGGCCTCGCCCGCCCGTACCTTGGCATCCCACACCTGGGGTAGGGGGGGGGAGGGGGAGGGTGAGGGTGGGGGTGGGTGTGAAGGTCACCCAGGGATTTTGGTCAGTACATACTATATACCCCGCTTTGAACCGTTGAAGTTTACAGCACTTTGGTACAAACCTGGTTTATTTTTTTAAGGCGGTTAAATTAATGAAGTAAACTTTAAAGTTTACAGCTGTACACTATCTTGTATTTTTTTTTTACCCGCTCCCTTGATTTCATATTTTACGGACGACCCATACTATTGCCTTTTTAACTGTTATTATCACTACTATGCACGTTCTTCATCGACGAACATCCTTACATTGTTGACATTTATTACATTTACTATATATTTTCCATATATTTATATTTTGTCATTTCATTTTTTTGGTTTTTTTTTCCCCATTCCTATGGGTCCAGTACTTTCTGCAGGTGACACTGCTGTGAATTTCCCATCAATCATCGATAAAGTTCAATACAGCTCCTCTGATCATATCGAATAACCAAATGATGCATATTTGATCATTATAAAACACTACGACTACACTCACCATCCTGGACAGCTTGTCCACTTCCTGCATGGCCGAGACGATTTCCTGGTCCAGGTCTTTGGCTGACTTGTGGGCGGCGTGCGAGGTGCCCCACCAGGCCCTCACAGCCCTCCTGCCCCCCGCAGAGCGAAGCGCCGTCCTCGCCCACGCAGCCCAGCCCGCCACAGGGAGACGCGGAGCAGGCGTCCCCGTCGCCGCCTGCGGCGCCGCATGTCTGAACGGACAGGAAGTAGACACATTAGGTCAGGAGATCAGACCCAGCGAAATGATCACAGACTAGAAAACGGCGTCGTATTTCTTTTCCCACAGCGTTTGGTCGCCATGATGACTTTCGTAAAGTACGTCTGCTTTTTTTCTCGCGCTCTCCTTTTTTCTCTCTCTCGTGTTTAGTTTTGTAATGCAACAAAACAAAAGAAAAAATGGGGAGAGAGAGAGAGAGAGAGAGCGAGAGAGAGAGAGAGAGAGACCTTGCTTGTACCTGACCCATTTTTTGTGGGGCAAAGGTCTCCAAGACCCAAGTCTCTAATCTTTAACCATAAATATACATCATTTTTAATATCTTTTTGCTTTTAGCTCGTGGCTAGTTCGTAAACAGCTTTAAACCACACTCTAGGGCAGATCATCTGACATACGTACGTCACGAATCACTGTAACATGGCAACAACATAAAATGAAGAACTTTAAACACTAAACCAAGCCTGTTTCATGCGCTCATCACCTTCTTGCTAAGATCGGAGAGGTCCGAGTTCTTCAGCTGGGCGTCCAGTTTGTCCAGCTTCTGCGTGTGCCTCTCCACCTTGCGCTCAAACTCCTTCTGGGAGACGCTGAGTTTGTCCTCTGCGGCCTGCCGTACCGCCGCAGACTGCTCCAACGTGTTGCCGGGGCTACTGGTGGAGGCGTTGGCTCGGGCCTCCGCCATCCCGGACTCCGTGTGAGCTTCGGAAATGGTGTCCATCGCACCTAAACGCACACACCGCAATGAAAAACCAAAACGTGTGTAAAAGTATTGGAGAGGCTTCTGATGTTTTGTATTTAACGCAAAACGCATCGCAATATAAGGCTTGTACGTTGCAGCGTCACGTCGCAATGACCGCCTCCATTTCGGGCGCATAGGAGCATTTGAATGTTAGTTATTGTGTTGGTAGTCGTGTTTTTTTTTGGGTCATTGTTTAGTCGTTCATCGTGAAACGATTCGTCCTAACAACGTTTTCCATATTGACGTCGATGTAGGATTTTACAGTACTACAGTACACATTCTCTTGTCACCATGGGACGTCTCACCCTGGAAGTTGGAGTTCTTGGCGTTGTACACCTGCTCCCGCAGCTCCTTCACCGCCCGCTCCAGGGCGCCCGCCTCCTCCGTCAGCAGGAGCAGGGCGGCGTCGGTGGCGTTGCCGTCGTCGCGGAGACCGTCGAGGTCGTCCCCCGTGGAGTTCAGCCTCCCGTTGAGGTACGACATCACCCCGCTGCGGTCGCGCGATGGAAAAAAAAACAAAAAAAAAGTCGGTTCGACCGTAATTCGAAACAGGTTTTGTTTGGGGCTTTTTTAAACAAAGGAAAGGTAAAAAAAAAAAACGACGGGGGAAATCCCTGGCTCTAGCTAACCTAACAATTTGAGACCTTTTAGTGGTGTGAGTAGCCTGTGAAAAGGGTTTCTCAAGTGTAATTGGAGGCGTTCTTGAGCAAGATTACTATGACCGCTTTGCTCCTGAAAGGCCCATGTATTTAAACAAAAATCACAACAAAAGTCGCTTTGGATAGAAAAACAAAACAAATTCATTGAATAAAAAATAAATAAATAAATAATCCTAACTATAAAACATCTTGAAAACAGAAAAAACCATCATCATGTCAATCATGAATATGATTTGAAGGTTACAACGACAATGCATGTGTTTCAGTGGCTCTCTTTTCAAGTGTGTGTGTGTGTGTGTGTGTGTGTGTAGGCACGTGTCTCCCTGCGGCGTTTCGGCGGCACCTACATGATGTGATTCATGAGCTCCTGCGTCTGATCCAGCGCCTTGGCGGCGCCGTCGCCCTCCAGGATGTCGCTGACCGCCCTGGCGTTGACCTCCAGACCGCTCACCAGCTCCTTGTAGGGCGCCGCCACGGCGCCGCCGCCGCTCTGCAGCTCCGCCACGTGGGCGCTCAGCAGGCGCGTCTGGTTGGTCAGCTCGCCCACGATGGCGTCCCACACGGCGAAGCACCGGTGGCACGGCTCGCACGCCGGGAAGACGCCGCTGGAGCCGCGGGCGCACAGGTCGCAGCGGGGGCCCGACACGCCCTCGGCGCAGGCGCACTGGCCCGTGGCACGGTGGCACTGCTGGCCGGAGATGCCCCGCGGGTCGCAGTCACAAGCTGGGGTGGAGGGGGGGGGGGGGGGGGGGAGGGATAGGCAAGGCTGGATTAGTAACTCCAAGGGGCCCTGGACACTGAAGCTTTGCACCGTTTTTAATATTTCTCAGATATCTCAGATACATTAAGACAAGAAGAGATGCAATGAGCCAGGTTATAGCAAGAATTGCTAATTTCCACCTGTAGTCCCTGGGCAGGTAAAGTGAAAACAGATACAGCATTCAAATCATTGAAATATGACAAATAAAAATGACATGATGACCATAATATTTTTTAAAAATAGACAGAATACACTAGTATAAGCAGGGAACAACAGTGTGTATAAATGATCGTCCCTGTGGATGAAAGCGGTTGTAACGTGGCCCAATCTAATGTTGACCATCATTCATCCTTCAGAACTGTTTTTAATATGCACAAAAAGGAGCGGGGCAAGTGATATTAGTTTAGGTTACGCCCTTCGGGTCGTCCGGGGCAGAAATTCCTCCCTGGAGAAATTAACAGCCTGGAAAAGGAAACGCTTCCTGTTATTTATTGTATTTGGATCCTTTCGACGTTCATGGGGCCCCTCGTTTGGGAACCTGGAGGCCCCTGATAGGGTCCGGTGCGGTGCCAGCCTGGCCTCAACAGATCCGACGGTGAGACTCGAGTACACGAAACACTATAGGAGTCACCTTCCGGAGTAAACGTGCTTACGTGCATATCCGCAAAAATATCGCTAAATATCGCATGTTAATAAATAATTTGTCAGAAAAAAACGACCGAAAGGTATTTGTTTCGAGAGCGACTCCTCAGGTTCATCTGCAACAGCGTTAGCGTTTGCGAACAATCGATGTAAATCCCACCATGCTTACATTACAGGCTCGTATTGCTCCGATCCCGTCTCCTCGCCTCGTGAGTGTTTACACTGCGCTCGCAGATCAGATATCAGACGTGTAAATATCGAATAAGGGAGTGGCTTTCGGGGGCCCCGGGGTTCTGCACTATTGCAGGTGTACATCCGAGATGTGCCCGTTCGGCCCACCCAGGAGAGAGAGAGAGAGAGAGAGAGGGGAGCCAGAGAAAATAAGGATAGAGAGATAAGTGAAGAGAGGACGAACGATAGAGATAGGAGGGAGGGGAGAGGAGAGAGAGAGAGAGAGAGAGAGAGAGAGAGAGAGAGAGAGAGAGAGAGAGAGAGAGAGGAGAGAGAGAGAGAGAGAGAGAGAGAAGAATGAGGAGATGACGAACGATAGAGATAGGAGGGAGAGGAGAGAGAGAGAGAGAGAGAGAGAGAGGAATGAGGAGTGAGAAGAGAGGGAGGAAAGAAGGGAGGAGTGGGAGGAGAGAGAGAGAGATACAGAGAGAGAGAGAGAGAGAGAGAGAGGGAGAGGGCTGTTCTGAGAGGAGGAATGTTGGGGGTCAAAAGAGGCAAGCGAGGGCAGCTTTAACACCGCCGACCGTTTCACCACCGTTATGCGGGGGAGCATCCCAGGGGAATGGGTTTGTGTTTAGTTTTATGAATGTGTGCGTGTGTGTGTGTGTGCGTATGTGTTCGTGACGGTGAAATACGACCGCTGTCTCGGAAGGCGATGGTTACCTTCAAAAGTTACTGCAAAACAGGCGGCGCATACCGGGCATACACATGTTATCCCTCTCTGTAACTAAAGGTGACCTCTCTCCCTCTCTCTCTCTCTTGAATCAAAAGACACAGAAAGACAGAAAGGAAATTTGCCGGAAAGATGCAGAGGTATTTCAACCTCTCGTCCTCTCCAGTAAATCAGGAAATAACATGAAAACACTTAAATACTGTAATTATTTTACTTTTACAGCCTACTCTCTACAGCCTACTTATTTAGTTCTTTCATTCGTTCTTTCTTCTTTTTTTTCTCCCATTCTTTCATGCTGTCTTTCTTTTATCTTTCTCCCTCTCTTTATTTTTTATTTCATGTATTTTTGTTTAACCTATTTGACCCTTTATCTTCTCTCTGTCTCTCTGTCTCTCTGCCTCTCTGTCTCTCTCTCTCTCTCTCTGTCTCTCTCTCTCCCTCACTGCTCTCTGCTCTTTTTACACACGCATGCGTGCATGGGCCGTACACACACACACACACGCACACGCACACGCACACGCTAAGCTTCTGTGGGAGAGCGCACTGTGCGGACGCGCGTGTTTCCCACGACTGGCGTCCTGGTATATCATGTGTCCGGCCGGGTCACAGTGTGCTCCAGCTGGTCCGGCCCGGCCCTGAGAAACACTGACAGAGGGAGCGCAGCAGCGGCGGTCATTTAGGGGCGGCAGGGAGCGGTGCGTGACGGCGAAAACGGGATGCTTGGGAATCTTGGAGGAGAACATCTGCTCCTCGTAGAAGGGGTCATTCCCAGGGGCCCACAGTTGCTCCCCACTCCTTTTTCTACTTTATGCCTTTTTTTTCTTTACGCTTTTTTTTTTTTTTTCCTGCCCTCTCTTTCTTTCTTTCTGCCTTATCTTAACTCCAATCCTCTCTTTTTTCTGCTCTTCCTTCCTTCCTTTCGTTCTTTCGTTCGTCCTTTCGTTCTTTCGTTCGTCCTTTCGTTCTTTCGTCCTTTCGTTCGTTCTTTCGTTCTTTCTTTTGTTCGTTCTTTCGTTCTTTCGTTCTTTCTTTCTTTCTGTCGTCCTTCCTTTCGTCCTTCCTTCCTTCCTTTTGTCCTTTTGTTCTTTCGTTCGTTCGTCCTTCCTTTCGTTCTTTCGTTCGTTCGTTCAGTCTTTCTTTCTTTCTTTCTTTCTTTCTTTCTTTCTTTCTTTCTGTCGTCCTTCCTTCCTTCCGTTCTCCCTTTCGTTCTTTTGTTCTTTCCTTCCTTCCTTCCTTCCTTCCTTCCTTCCTTCCTTCCTTCCTTCCTTCCTTCCTTCCGTTCTTCCTTCTGTTCATTCCTTCCTTCCTTCCTTCCTTCCATTCCTTTTTACCTCTCTATTCCCATGTTCTCCTTCTATGGGATGAATAAATAATAAGTTCTCCAGATGGACTCGTTGAAAAGGATGTTGGCTCGTTTCTGCAGCGGGTGGGTTGGCAGCGAGCGAATTTGTCACATGATCAGAAAAAGCGGGAATTTGTAGGCAATCCCACCCACACACACAGGCTGCAATATCAGAGCTCGGTTGGCACATACGGGGTATGTTGTAATGGAGTATGTGCACACACACACACACACACACACACTAACAGAACCGCAAAGCAATGTAGGAAACATCAATCTTGGCTTCTCCTACGTACAGTACCGACTCCAGGGAATATATCTGATGATGGACCCGCAAGATGGAGCGGTGTTCACTTCAACCCTTAACCCGCCCGGCAACAGGGGAACTTACAGCACAGGAAGGAATTGATATTTTAATAAATGTGCGTTTTGTGTGGATATGTGTATGGTAGTATGTAGCACTACTTATTACTATTCTTAATACTATTAATGTAGCCTAGTTTATTGCTGCTATAGCTTGACGTGATAGATGACAAATGTTTCGATGTTGGAAACCATGATGGATGGATGTTTCAATGTCATTTTGACAGCGGGCGAAGTCTGTGGCGATCAAAGCACAAACCCGCCATCTTGGCTCTGTGGTCCACCAATTTTTTTGAAACTGTTAACTGCCTTACTGAACTGCACATGAACTCCACAAACTCCTAAGGAAATCATACATTCGGTTTTCATGCAAGTCTATTAGTTTCCAGTCCAGAATAAGTTGCACGTCAGTGTTATTCAAATCCGGGGGTTTTTAAGCGGTAAGTTAACCCCCCGGTTTTTGGCGGGACAACTTCTGCATACGAGTTTAACAGTCGTAAAGGATTCAGAGAAAAAACACGCATTGGGTTTCCTTAGGAGCAAGGTGCGAGGGGCTCGCTTGAGCAGGGTTTGCAACCAATAGAAAATGACCGCTCTGGAAAAGCGTTTTTAGCTGACTTCTTGTATTTTACAGACAACTCCCTTGTTTAAGGACTTCATACATTTTAGTCAAAATCCAAACGTAACCGTTTTCAACTGAGAAATATGATTTTGGGGGTTTACCTCCCCTTTAAAACTATTAACTTAAGACACATCTACACTTCAAGCAGAAGGGGTCCTTTAAACATCCCCTTGGAGAGTAATAACAGGTCATAAATGAAGGCGTCCTCGTGTTAACATGGCGTCGGCGAGGACGACCTACCTTGACATTTGACCTTGGGATCGCCCCAGAACAGCTCTCTGCACTCCCGGCACGTCTTGCCGCCGAAGCCTGGTTTACACGAGCACTGTCCTGTCAACTACACACACACACACACACACATACACACACACACATACGTCATTACATATCCAAAACATACACATATAACCATGTATGTGCGCACGGTGGGCTTCGCATCCGTCCGCGTGACAGTTTAAAATAACACATCTCATAGTTCCTGCACACATGCAGTACCAAGCCTTTAGTACTAAACACATGGATTTAGATTACAGTATTAGATCATGAGATCATGAGATCATGAGATCATTGGATTAGGTTCAATTAGATTAGATAGAATAACACACCGAATTGAAAAGCAAGTCAGCTATTTAGAAAGCTCAAGATGCAGCAACGGCAGCCGCAGATGTGGACAATAAGGCGTTGTGTTTTGAACCGTTCGGTGTCCCACGGTTTACTTCTAAGACTTCCTTCTTGTGATGGAAGTCAGCCAGCAAACACACAGGCCCACGTTTGCACCACTACCTATGTGTGTGTGTGTGTGTGTGTGTGTGTGTTTTTCTGCATGTGGTCAACGAGAAGGAAAGAGAGAGAGAGAGAGAGAGAGAGTGAGGAGGACGGTAAAAAAGAGACTGTGTAAAGATTTCCAAACAGCTTGGGGTGAATACATCTGAAAACCATTGACTGCTGTTCTGACTCACTGCATGTGGAAACAACTTCTACAACTCTTAGAGACATCGTCTTGATCCTCATTGAACTCTTTGGCACGTTTCAGACATTTTTCTTGCCTCATCAGTAATGAAATATTTCACAAAAATACTCCCATGGGAGAGAACAGATGAAATCTACGACTGCCAAATAAATGACATTGTCTTGCATAATATTAGCACATTGTATTGTTACCATATTTGTCCATATATATATATATATATATATATATATATATATATATATATATATATATATATATATATACAGTATATGCTCATAAGATCGATATGCTCATAAATGCAATTCTGTTACCTTGGGTGAGAATACAGCTGAGCCTCAACACATATGACAATGAGCCAATAAAAAGCAATGATTTCTGATGGATAAAGTAGAATTATTACAGTTTTATCCAAATAAAACAATTGTTATGGTTCTTAAGAGTATGTTTCTTGGGAACGCATGCACCCCTAATCACGACCACCCCCCTCCCCCCCCCCCCCCCCCCCAACCCTGCCCACCTCGTCGCAGGAGGAGCCGAAGGAGTGCAGGGGCTCGCAGTCGCAGGCCTGGCAGCCCGCTCCGCCGGCCAGGCCCCAGGTGTCGGCGGCGCAGCGGTCGCAGCTCTGGCCCAGCACGTTGGGCTGACACGGGCACTGACCCGTGTGCGCGTCACACTCGCACTCCCCCGGCGCCGCGCACGTCCCCGGCAGCGTGCCCACCGCGTCGCACATGCACTCTGGAAGAGGACGGCAGCGTTCACACACACACACCTCCGAAACTGGCAAATGCCGTAATGCATGCTGACATGTGGAACAAAGCTGTCTGACAATGCTTGACATTGATCAAAATGCACAATTCTATTAAATAGAATAACTCTAAAAAATATATTTTATTTAGCATTTAACAGTGAATTGTATTCAGGTTGATTTGACAATTTCAACCCTTCCATTCAATAGCTATTCAATTCAGCGTTAAATATATGAATGATATGAATGTATCATTCATGATATGAATGATATATGATGATATTTAATACAATGCATCTATTGTCATTTGCCTTTTGTCAAAGTTAAGCCGTTGATCTCCATTTTACGAAAGGTACTAAAAAATAATATATATATATTCTTCTTACATCATCATGACACCGTCATTACAAAGAATGATCACACGCACAACACAACACACAACACACACATACACACACACGCACACGCACTCACGCATGCACACATACACACACACACACACACGCGCACAATGCAACCCGTAATGCAACTCACTCCGGCAGCTCTGGGTGGCGGCGTTGCCGTGGTAACCCGCTCTGCACTGTTGGCAGGCGTGGCCCGTGGTGTGGTGCAGGCAGCGGAGGCAGCCGCCCGTCAGCGGGTCGCATGCGCCGGGGTCGTGCATGTCGATGTTGCCGTTGCAGTGGCACGGCATGCAGCGCCCGCCCGGCACCTGGGGGTTGCCGTAGTGACCGGGGGCACACTCGTCACACCTGGCACCTGAAATAGTGTGTGTGTGTGTGGGGAGGGGTTAAAGGTTACAGATGGGGAGGGTTTTAGGACCCTCAGAACGAGTTTCACTGAGCAGCTTTACAGATCATTTTCATGTTTAGTACTTGTGAGTTGTGTCAATGGTGGAGAAGTGTGTGTGTTTGTGTGTGTGTGTGTGTGTGTGTGTGTGTGTGTGTGTGTGTGTGTGTGTGTGTGTGTGTGTGTGTGTGTGTGAATGCATGTGTGTGTGTGTGTGTGTGTACCAGTGTATCCAGGTTTGCAGACACAGACCAGCTGGTCAGAGTTGACCCGATGGTAGCAGGCGTCTGCGAACTGCCGCCTGCTCCCCGGCCCGTCCGGACACATGCAAGGCCGGCAGTGACCGCCGGAGCCCAGCTCTGGGTTGCCATGGTAACCACTAAGGCACCTGGAAACACAGGAAGTACTCTTTTGTGACGTAGGGGTAGCATGGTACAAACATGGACAGAACTGCAGGAAACCCAATTCAACCCTAGTTTGTAGCAGACTTCATTCCAGGCAATCAGCCTCTCTCTCGCCTCCCCCCATCCATCCACCTCTCACTCTCCCCCCCTGCCTCCCCCCCTCACATCAATCCATCCCCCCCCCCCCCCCCCCCCCCCCTCCGTACCTATCACAGGTGTGTCCTGCCGTGTTCTCCTGGCAGTCCTGGCACTCTCCGGTGTCCGGGTGACAGTGGGCGCTGTGTCCGTTACACTGGCAGGGCCGGCAGTGCGGGAAGCCCCAGTGACCCGGGAGGCAGTGGGAGCACTGCCGGCCGGTCGCCCCGGCAACGCACTCGCACAGGCCCGTCGCCTCGTGGCAGAAGGCGTGGAGCGAGCCCTGCGGGTCGCAATTGCATGCTGGTGTGTGTGTGTGTGTGTGTTGGGACGGTGCGCATGTGTGTGTGTGTGTGTGTGTGTTGGGATGGTGTGCATGTGTGTGTGTTGGGAGGATGGGGGATGAGAAGAACAGTACATTCATTGTACATTAAGTGCCACCACCTGGCACCCATTTCGACCAATCACAAGACACTTCTACGGCGATGAAAACAAAAATGGCATGACAGATCTCAACCTCTGATCACTTCCTACCCCACCCCAGGCTACCCAACTCCCCCCCCCCCCCCCCCCTGACTTACGTCTGCAGCCGGCAGGGCTGAACAGGAAGGTGGTGGGGGAGCAGTGGTCACAGTTGCGTCCGACCACGTTGGGCCGACACTTGCACTGGCCCCCACTGGGGTCGCACACGGCACTGAGGGACCCCTGGGGGTCACATTGGCAGGCTGGAGGGGGGGGAGGGGTGGGGGGGGACAGGAACAAGGTGTCAAAAGTACTTGGTTACACAGCATGGTTATATGTTTTAAAACACACACACACACAAGCATACACATACACACACACACGCACACACACATACACATACAATCCTCCGCCCTTTCACACGCACATACAAGCATTCACACACCTATAAACCTGTTCACACACACGTACACACACACTCAAGCACACACAAGCATACATACCCCATTAATTCACACACACACACACACACACAAACCACCCACCCATGGCGCCCTGGTGCAGCAGCGCCGACACGCTGAACACATAGTCGTCGCAGATGTCCGTGGGGGGGCTCTTCACCACGTTCTGGCTGCTCTCCAGGCAGCGGTAAAGCTGGAAGGTGTCCCACGCCGCCTCCCCCTCCGTGCCCTCAAACATGTTGAGCTCCTGCACCCGGGGCATCAGCACCAACTGGACCCACCGCCACCGCCGCCGCCACCACCACAGGGAAATAATCACAGACAGACGGATTGACGGATTGAGTGTGTCGGTTAGGACAGGGAAGTCTAGCCGGGTTTGGGCGACTCGAGTCCTATAGCGGACAGGTTGTGGGTTTGAAAACCCCCGGCCGGTCCTAACCAGTTTACCGGTAGGCGTACCCTGAGTAAGAATGCCTAACCGCAACACCTGCTTGTTAAGGACTTGTTTCTAAAAACAAAATCCCTCGTAAGGGCGTGTTCACACCTAGCGTTTTTTTTCTTCTGCCAGCGCTCTTTTTACATTATATTCCTATGTAACAGAGTGTTTTTGGGAAACGCCCCCGGCGTTTTTTTTAAATGCCTCTCTCTGCGTTTTTTTCTCCTGCACCCGAGCGTAAAAAAAAGTTGAAAAAACTTCAACTGTCAGGAAAAAAGCGCCCGACGTCAGGCGTTTTTTTGACAACTGACCAATCACAGTTCGCCGCAAATCGCGCATCATCGAAACGAAGCTCCTGGACTATGATGGTCGGCACCTTGCTGCTGCCTTCCCCGAGTGATATCGTGCACCCACAAATGTGCAGGTACATGATTCTCCTCGTCGTCAGTTATGGCCAATGCAAGTGCCAATCGCCTGTTTCTAGCAATTTTGTAACAATGATGTAAGGGTAGCCTGGATACGTAGTAGGCGAGTAATGTCGGGGTCTACAGTGGGTTCGTTGCTAGGCGATAGAAAAAACGCTCTCGGCGCTTTTAGGACAAAAAGCGCTGCCAGCTTTTTTTTTTGTTGAAAAAACGGTCGGCTCAACTTTTCCCTATCACAAAAAATGCTAGGGTGTGAACACGCCCTAAGGTGCTTTGGATAATACACGCAATAGGGCTTGTACATCAGAGTGCATCATGGGATTTTCTGTTTGGCGATATGCCGCCATATTGAGACGACTCAAGAGAGTTGCAGTACTGTAAAATCCTAAATCAATGTAAATACACCGTAACCTTGGCTGATGAAAACTTTGTTTTGCCACATGTCGCATGAGAAACGCTGTGGCAGTTTCTCAATTACAACAATGTCTCCCCATAACGACAAATCATTTCACGATGAATTACTGAACAATGACCAAAAAAACATGCATCTGTAAGACATTTTTTTTAGATGCATAAAGATGAGTTCTTTATTAATCCCAGACAGGAAATGAGGGAGTCACAGCAGGAAGTACATGTCAGTAATATGAAATATAAAAGACTAAAACATTTTAATGGAACGTAAAAACAAAGTCAATAGTGAAAGTCATTGTGTGTATGTGTGTGTGCATGCATGTGTGTGTGTGTGTGTGCGTGCGTACGTGAGCACGTGCCGACACACGTGTGTGCGTGTGTGTCACTCACCGAGTCTATGAGTGTGTGGGGCTTGTGCACGTGTGCGTGTGCAGAGTAGTGTGGCAGGCTGAGACGCACGGTGTAGTTGAGGCCTCGCTCCAAACACACAGGCCAGCCCAGCTCCACGTGTCTGGAGACCACGTCATCCGCAAATAATCAATCAATCAATCAATCAATCAGCAATAGAGAATCAGTAGAAGGACTCAGCACAATAGATAACTTGATAGATTTGATAGACAGACAGTTATAGGAACAAACAGACAAACTGATAGGGAAAAAGGCAAACAGATGAACTGACAGATAGATTGATAGACAGACAGACAGACAGACAGACAGACAGGGGAACAGATAGGGGGACAAATAGGGGGACAGACAGACGGAAAGATAGAGGGACAGACATAGGCTACAGAGGAATACAAAGAGACAGACAATGAGGGGGAGACAGACAGACAGACAGACCTACAGACAGACAGCAAGACAGCTAGACAGACAAAGAGACAGACAGGTCACCTGGAGCCAGGGGACAGAACGAAGTTTTGCTCGTCTCCACTCTGGATGTACTCTGAGTTTCCACAGTGCGTGGTGAAGTCTGGCGAGGTGACGACGGGCCGCACCACCTGGATACTCACGTCCTCCCACTTATCTGGCAGCTAGCCACCGCATCACCACACACACACACACACACACACACACACACACACACACACACACACAATACATGCTTAGGCCTGCTAACATAGCCTACAATGAGATGCTAACACGCTAACACATAGCCGACCCCAACTTCTTAAATTAGGAATTGTACTGTATGTGAGTTAATATTCAGATCAGAACAATTGAATGTCATTGTAACGGTATATCATAGTATTACAAAAAGCTCACACATAACACATACACACACACAAAGCATTACCTGCGGCTCGTAGCGGATGAGAAAGTCGTAGTCCATGGACTCTGGGACGTTGTTGATGGTGAACTCCAGGTAGGCTCCCTCCGGCACGTTGACGAAACCCATACCTGTCCAGGTAGGGCTGCGGTCCACCGGGGGCGGTCGGGGTACCACGGTAACGCCCTGGGAGAGAGAGAGAGAGAGAGAGAGTGAGAGAGAGAAGAAAGAGAAAAGAAAGCCAGCATGTAAGAATCAGAGAAAAAAAGAAGACAGAACTAATGAAAGAAAGAAATAAGTCCGTAAAAGACAACTGTAAATAATATGCATATATTTATACATCTTTTTTATATTGTATAAAATGATATATATAATAATTGTATTGTATACATACATATTTATACATATTTGTCATACATATTATATAATAAGTCCATAGCAGGTTTCCTATCACGGAATTGGCCAAGGAGGTTTACGAGTGTGTATTCACCAAACCGGTGCATTGATATACACACAAACACATACAGTTCCCATAAACACACAACACACACACACAACACACACAAACACACAACACACACACACACACACAGACTCACAGGTCCGTGCTTGGCGTCCTCCGCCTCGTAGGTGTAGTGGTCGAGGGCGATGAAGTAGAAGCCGGACTCCACCTGGTCGCAGCGCCGCCCAAACATGTGCTCTCGACACACACACTGGCCCGTGTGCTGGTTACAACTGCACACACACACACACACACACACGCACACACACACACACACACACACACACACACACACACACACACACACACACACACACACACACAGGTGGGGGTGGTAACATTTGTATTCCGTTATATGTGTATTTTATTTATGTTTAGTCACATTTCAGTTCATGAGATTTATATTCCTAATGTGCTGGGATTGGTTAAAAACATGTTTTTGTCATACTTGTTGTGGACAGCCCCGCCCTGGTCACAGTCACATGCTCTGCAGCCGTCCATGTCATTGGACAAGCCCCAGTGCTGTGGCTGCATGGGAATACAAGAAGAGAGAGAATATTTAGGGAGGGGGAGGGTATGGTTTCATGGTTTACACACGCTGTAGAGAACACACACACGCGCACACGCACGCACACACACATAATACATGCTTTGGCCGGCTAACACACACATACACACACACACACACGTATGAAGAGCAAAGACAGACATACAAATGTAAACAAAAACACACACGGGCACGCACACACACACACACACACACACACACACACACACACACACACACACACACACACATAAACTCACACTTAACACACACAGTCAACATACACACACACTCACTCAACACACAAAGAGCAAAGCATGCAGACATAAATAAAACCACATGCTTTCTTCATGTTAACAATAAATACACACACACACACATACACACTCACAAACCAAACATACCCACACACAAACACACACTCACTCAACACACACACAAACACAATCACATACCAAACATACCCTCACACAAACACACACACACACTCAACACACACACACACACACACACACATTTAACAACATTCCAGGGGCGTTTTGTAACAGCAGCCTGGACTCCGTACCAGACACAGATCACAGTTGTCTCCGTCCACCAGCCGCTTGCAGAAACACTTCCCTGAGTGCATGTCGCAGGGCGTCCCTCCTGGCAGGGTGCCCAGCGGGCTGCAGGTGCAGGCTGCAGCGGACCACAGTTCAACGTGAACCAAGATAATCGATCGATGGATTGATTGGATTCGATCATTTTAAAAGTCATACATTTGCAGCTAAATAAATTAATAGATAAAACGAATGCAAAAAAAGCATAAAGCGTATTTCCATTGCGGTAATAAGAAGGCTAACATGGCAGCAGCAGGATTCGTTCCATCTAGTGAGCACCAGTACTGAACCGTTTGTCTTCAGAAATGATTTGAATCTATTTGCATTTTGTATGGATGGGTGACCAAATGTCTACTTTACCTTCTTCTCTCATGCATATTCCTCGCATTTTCTCTCTTTTACTGCCATTGGTAATATGCTGGATTTATTTCATAAGCCCGTTCACACTTTTGAGTTCAGGTTGCGGCTGATATTTGGGCATCTACATTTTTACTACTCTTATGGTGTAATACTATACATCTTTTCCGTATATGTGTTTGTAGTTTTTGTTGTTTTCAATTTGTATCTCTATACTACTATTCTACTATTGTCCTGAAGTTGTTTTGCTGTGGCACCGAATTTTCCCATCCTGGATCAGAAAAGTAATATCTTATCTTCCTGGAAGTGGGATTCCTCTTTGAAGTCGTTTGATTTTTTACGCAGTGTTTCCTGTGGATGTGGGCGTGCAATTCCCTCGGAGATCCTTATAAAGGCTTGTATAAATATACCGCTACACAATGAAACAATAGAAGCAAGAGGGGGTCTGCATGCCTGTGTGCGTGTGTGTGTGTGTGTGTGTGTGTGTGTGTGTCGTTAAATCTCATACTGTAATACTGTAGCTCATACTGTAATATGCATTAATGTGTGTGTGTGTGTGTGTGTGTGTGTAACTGTTTGTATATGTATGTGTGTGCATCTGTATGTATGCATGTGCATGCGTATCCGTAAGTACGGGTCTGTGTGCGTGTCCGTGTATCTCTATGCATATGAGTGCATGCGTGTGTGTGTGTGTGTGCGGGACCTACGCAGGCAGCCGTGCTCCCCCTGTCCCAGGCCGTAGTGTCCCTGCCTGCAGTGGTCGCAGCGTTCGCCCTCCACGCTCGCCTTGCAGCGGCACTGGCCCGAGATCAGGCCGACGCTGACGTCGGTGCGTCCGTCGCACATCCCGCCCTGCAGGGAGCCGGCAGGGTCGCAGTTGCAAGCTGCGAGAAAGAACA
This sequence comes from Merluccius polli, assembly GCA_030340625.1. Classification (NCBI taxonomy): domain Eukaryota; kingdom Metazoa; phylum Chordata; class Actinopteri; order Gadiformes; family Merlucciidae; genus Merluccius; species Merluccius polli. The sequence continues at coordinate 47,046 of JAOPHQ010006658.1, forward strand.
AAAAAAGGAAAAATATATATTTGCATTTGGACGTTTTTTTTCTCGCTTTTAGCCAAAGCAGCTAGTGGGTCCGGATACATGTAATTAAAAGTATAACATGCAAGATTTAGGCTTTCAGGCTAGCGCCGGTCTCTGGTCCTCACCCCTCCCTCCCCCTACTCTCCCCCAAACCCCGCCCGAGGCTCGCTGAAAAAATGTGAGATTTCTCTACGCTTCTGCAGAGCAGGAGCATTTCCCCTCGATCCCCATAGCCATAACGTTAGCGTCTACAGGACAGAGTGTGTTTATTGTGTTTATTAACACGTTGCATATTGTGCCTTTAAGGAGCAAGTAAGGAGGCTAAGGAGGACGAGAGATAGGCTGAGGACATTGGGGGATCGAACCCAGCACATTACGCTGTCCTGCCCGCTGTGCATTGAATTCCAACGGATGGAGTCATTTCCCTCCACGACGACGTCTTCCTAATTGTAAAAACACAGTTGGGAAGGGCGGAGGAAGTGCAACAGTGGCTTGAGGAGAACAATTAGGTCATTATGGTTTTAAAACAATAGACGGCATTGACAGACATGCTGCTCGTCATCTGGTTAACAGCGAACATAGTTTGCACACCCTCTCTCTATGAATGGTAAATACCTCAATTTAAGGACATAGCATGACTTTTTATAGCACGAGTTTATATAGCATGACTTTTTATAGCACGAGTTTATATAGCATGGCTTTTTATAGCGTTTCTCCAGGGTAGAGATGGGAGATATGGCCTTCAAAAAAGATTGCAATATCCAACATTGCAGTAAAGTTAGAAAACATGTATTATAATGCATTCCCATTAGGCCTACGATGTCAAAAAATGATATAATTAACATTTCTTTGGTCATCGATTTTTCCATATTCAAACATACTAATGATCCAATGAAACTGACATATACGTATGTCTGAAATGCAAATTAGCTCATCGTGGCCAACCCCCGACCCACATACGGGTCGCGGTCCACCGTTTTGAAAACCGCTGCCCTACATGACTAAACCGTAAACCAGGACGAGGCCCACTGTCTGACCGACAGAAGAAGCCCCTCCCTCTCTGTCGAGTGCATTGCGTGTAATGGACACGCGGTAGCAACGGCGTGACTTCAGCGTGTGAAGAGCATTTCGAGACGAGGCCTGGGAGGTAATGACAGGGGAGGGAAAGACGTGCGTTTTTACAGGGACAGTTCCACTCCTTGCCGGTTATTACTGGGTGATTACAATCACACACAGTGACAATGGCTACTTTCAGCTTCAAAAGCCTCGGGGTTGATTGGTGACCGCCCCACCAGATGCTTTGTGTGTGTGTGGTTCAAAGTGGTCAAGGTTAGGAATCCCACGGACTCAGCAGAAATGTGCAAAAAGGTGATATTTACAGCCAGGCATTTCAGGAGCCGTTGAGTTGAGTCAAAGGACCACAGACGTGTCGTCTTGACTTCGCATTCGTGTCGGAAATGTCGCTTGTCCTCAACAGAGGTGAGTGTACGAAGCATGCAAATGGTTGGCCTACCGTAACCATGACCACTTATGCATGGTCATTTCCACATAGAAATCAAATCAGTCCCTCCTACTTCCCCGTTTGGCTTCATTCTCTAATATGGCTGGTTCTGATTAGGTGCCGTTTATTTTGCTTTTCGATTTTCTGTGTGTGTGTGTGTGTGTGTGGCAGGGATTCAAAGCGAAAACTTTGGGATCGGAGTTCCAACTAAGCTAAGTTAAATAACCACACCACAGCCAGTTTGGTCTGTGGTGAACAAGCGTGCACGGGCGCGCACGTGTGTGTGTGTGCATGCGTGTGTGTGTGCATGCGTGTGTACGTGTGTGCATGTGTGTGTGTGCGTGTGTGGGTGTGTGTGTGACTCACGCTCGCAGACGTGGGGGTCCCGCAGGTCTCGGTTGGGGTGCTGGTAGAAGAAGGGCTGGCACTGCTCACACTGGCGCCCCGCCGTGTTGTGCAGACACTCCTCGCACACGCCCCCGCTCAGGTTGCCCGTGGCGACGTACACGGCCAAGTCGAAGTGGCACGCGAATGAGTGATGGTTACACTCACATCCTGGCGGAGAGAGAGAGGCAGAGAGAGAGAGAGAGAGAGAGAGAGAGAGTGCTATAGCAAAACTAAAGGAAAAAGCTCACTATTAGCTTTTGAGTGAGTGACTGAGTGTATTTGTGTGTATGTGTGTGTGTGTGTGTGTGTGTGTGTGTGTGTGTGTGTGTGTGTGTGTGAGCCTCACTCTTGCAGGCGTTGGTATTGTGTCCCACGGCGGGCCTCCAGGGAAGGTCGTGGTAGAAGTCCTGGCAGCGCTCGCAGTTCAGGCCCTCTGTGTGGTGGTTACACACGCAGCGGCCGTGCACCTGCACACGCACACACAACCACTACCGTCAGGCCAATCCGGTCCATTTACGATTCATGACGGTAATTATACGTTTATATAGTATCAGGGTTTTTTTTTAAATCATTCACTGTCTCCGTATTGTCTAAGTATTGGGACTGTCTATGGATTCCCAATACATGATAGAAATGCACATATTCTGGACCCAACAGAGATAAAAGCTGCCAATAAGCATCCAGATGCTAAGGTGTCATATATGCAAGATTTGCTATTTCATTTCCAGCGCCGGTCTACATTTTGAAAGAACCCGCCCACCCTCGAAAATATGTCGTAAGATGTCAATGTTTTAAATTTACCCGGTTACGAAACTGACTCCTAGAAATTTCTCTTATGAAATATGAGTTCCCTACTCTTGTTTTTTTTTCTTTTTCTTTTAATTTAGTTTTCTTTTGTGTTTTCTGTCTGTAACCATGTGTTTTTTATTAAGGCTTCTGCCTGCCTTGGCCAGATCTCCCTTGAAAAAGAGATTATTATTTCTCAATTGGACTCTCCTGGTTAAATAAAGGTTTTGTGTGATTTCTCAACGCCTAAATGACACAATGTC
>JAOPHQ010006658.1:55000-58805 GCA_030340625.1 Merluccius polli
ACCCCTAACCCCTAAACCCTAACCCTAACCTCACTTTTTTTGCTCAGTATCTTGAATCCTATTGGTTGTATAAAAAAAAAATAAAAAAAAATAAATATATATATAATAATAATTAAATAAAAAATTAAAAGAAAATGAATCACCGCAAACGTTTGTGTGTTTGCGGTTTACTTGTTTTGATGGGAGTCACATGCCATCTATTTCAGACCCGCGAAGGGAGGGAGTTTGGCTTGGGGTCCTCAACAAATGTAGACTAAAAGAAATAAAAGTAGACTATTAAACCTACATGACACCGAAAACAAACTAATCGGCGACGTTTTAATGGCTTTTACAGCCCAAAAAAAAGTGGGAACGGGGGGTGCTTTCTTCTTTACACAAGGAAAGAAACATGCGCTGAGAAAAGTCTAAAAATGCACCAGAACCAGAACCACTGCGCACACATGGGCTTCATTACAGCGGGTGGTATTATTGGCAGAGGAAGGAGAAAAGGAGCGGAAAGTAGATAGAGAAACTGCTCTCACAAATAACATCAAAAACAGTTAAAAACAGTCAAAAACAACTGCAAATAAATGCAGTAACAATGGGAGTAACAGCTCACCCAAAAATGTTGCGATGGGAATGATCCACATTTCCAGGAGCAGAACCGTCCGGTCCGCACTAGTCCGGGTTCTGGGTGTGTGTGGTGTGTCTCTGTGGGTCCCAGTTCAGTGTGTGTGTGTGTGTGTGTGGTAGTGGTGGTTAAAGTGTGTGTGGAGGACAGTGGGAGTTAGTCTTGAATGCTGGAGATCATCATGAAGTCCGCATCCGACGCGCTCCCAAGAAATGCGCGCCCCCTGAGATGCTGGGGGGGCGCGCCCTTGTCCTCGTCGTGGGGGTAAAACATAAAAAAATATATATAGCCTACTAGGCTACTACTACTACTACTACTACTACTACTACTACTACTACTAATAATAATAATAATAATAATAATAATAATAATAATAATAATAATAATAATAATAATAACATTAATAACATTAATAATAATAATAATAATAATAATAATAATAATAATACAAATAAAGAATATAAATTAATTAATGCGTTGAATTGTGTATAGTATTATATGGTGGGCCTCTTTAGTAGTAGAGGTTTTGTAGTTTAATATATTATTATCCCATGGGCCTACAATTTTGTTTAATAAGCTGTTAGATGTATCAGCCTGCAACTGATATAAAACGTTTGACAATAAAGTAAGTTATTGTTCGCTTGTGCAATTTCAAATTCAATGCTTGGATGGTGTTGGTATAGGAGGGTGGAGGAAACGATGGCTTGGGTTGGTGTGGGGTACAATGATGGTCACGCCACAAGGTTTCAGACGGGTCGAGTTGGCCTGTCATGTCTTGACTTGATCCGACCTGGGTGCCTAACCCTCCCTAACCCTAAACCTTGTGGATGAAGAAGATGTAATACCCTACCCTAACCCTCACCCTCACCCTAACATTAACCCTCACCCTAACCTCACTTGAACCACGCCTAACCATAACCCTTTGTATGAAGAGGATGTAACATTACACTGGAAGTTATCCCTGACCCTAACCTCTTCATCACATTATTTCTCAGGTTTTTCCTATAAACATTCCCAAACTGAACAGACTATATCTCCACAACTACAAGGGCTTGTAAGTTCTTTTGGTACTTGGTACCAAAAGAAAGATAACACCTGTGAGGTTGTTTTTAAAGTGATCAGAGTGAATAAAGCTAGAACACAGAATAAATGAAAAAGATTTAATAAGATTTAATTTCCGCCTGAAAATAAATTAAATGTCATGTTTTAGAGTGAACACCACCTAGTGCATTATCAGTAGCCCTATGTCACTATAGAGCCAAAGCACAACATCTGACGAGGGCCTGGGTCAGGATTTGATGCCAAAGAAGTGAAGTAGAGCAAAGATAGAGAGGTTTTAATAGAGATAGGTTTAGGCAGAGTTTCCAAATAAAAACAATAAATCCAATGCAAACCAATGCAAAAAATTACAATACAAACGTGATGACACACAAACAGGTAAATATCTCGAGAAGCAATTGTTTATTTTGGCCCCTCTATTAAAAGGTCAGGACGAACATAATTGAATGACCCAACCATCGCAGTTGCACCATCCGGCCACCAGATGGCGATAAAGACTGTGTGCTCTGATTGAAGGCAGTGGACCTATTTCCTGTGAAACCCTCTCTTACCTGCTATACATGATTGGAAACATGATTGGGAGGGTTCAAATTAAAATGTTGCCCAGACACTGGATTATCTGTTTATGGTGGTTTTAAGCGATCACACACAACTTCGATGACAAAAACAACAAAGGTAAGACATCATGTGTGATTGTAACTAGAGAAAGTGAAGTTTGTTCTTGATGGTTTTTGGCCTCTAGCTTGGTGGGTTTTAGTCCCAGAGTGATCTGGTTCGGGCTGTTGGATCCAGCAGAGTCTCAGCTTTCATATGATATGTATATATAGTTTGTGTGGATAACATGTTGGTAAATAGATAACTATTTCTGTGTATGTGCACATGCACAGTTATGCAATACATAACTCTTGTTGTGTCATGCTCATTATTTTGTTTGGGGTTTGAATTGTGTTTCATGTAGCTAAACAATGGTTGTAGTAGACTAAAAGTTGAAAATCTCATCGTTCTAGGGGTGTATGACACGACTGCTTTCCTCACATGTTTGATTGCCTTATACGGCCTTTGCTTTTGGGAGGGGGTAACCTCACTGGTGAGGGCCCATAGGGCTGAGGGCCCATGGGGATGCTGACCGTCTCTCTTCCCTGCTGTTGTCTGCTGCTACCGACTGCTGTCCCACGAAAGGCAGCTTTACGGCCCAGGAAGGTGGTAGATGACATGTTGGACTATGCTATAAGAAAGAGGCGTATCCGAGTGTATCCAGTACTGCTGCTGGCTCTGGTTCCCATAGCTTTTAAGCCTCATCATCTTCTAGGTTCGCTATGGCAACGGCTGGGACAGAGGAGGTGGGGTGGGAGGTCATTCAACTTGTTGTGGATAACCCGCTGGTGCCCTCTGCTGGACGCCATGGGAACTTCTCTGCCTCTCTGCAGAGGGGGAGTCAATTTGGCTCAGTGATGAAACTGTATGTAAGTCAATTATAAAACGAGCATTATATCCTGCCATGCTGGTTGACGGACAGGAAATGAGTCAATGGACACACTAAATGCCAAATGCCAAACATTATTTAATTTAGTGTGACCTCACACACACACACACACACACACAAACACACACACACACACACACACACACACACACACACACACACACACACACACACACACACACACACACACACACACACACACACACACAACTACCTCATAGGGGCCTACAATGTGTGAGAGAGAGAGCCCTGCTCAGCAACACACACACACACACACACACACACACACACACACACACACACACACACACACACACACACACACACACACGTTGCCTTACTATGTTCAACATTGTTGGAAGATATATGGGTTTGCTGTGGAGGATGCATCCTGCTCCAGAAAGTGAAATGATGGTGTATGTATGCCAGGCATTCCCAAAGTGTGGTGCGCGCACCCCCAGGGGTGCGCAAGCTACGACCAGGGGGTGCGCGAGAGGAAAAATGTAATGGCGGTCTGGTGTAATATTACACAATTACAGTGCTGTTTTTTAAGTGGGATTTTTCCATACAATAAAAAAACATTAACAGTAAACATTTCCTTTGTAATCCCTTTTATTTTAAATAAAAAACTATAATTTCTTAGTTTTTGATAG
>JAOPHQ010006659.1:0-54137 GCA_030340625.1 Merluccius polli
CTTGATACTCCGACTGGTCTGGATTTATTGAACGCGTAACGTGAAACCGTTGTTTAACGCACGGCACAGATAACGGGTATAAAACCGATATATTTTGGCGTGATCCTCAAGTGCCGGGGCCGTATAAAATGACAAAAGACGGTGGCGCTCTGTCTACCGAGTTGGTTTAAATATGACACTAATTTTTTGATTTACTGTTAAAAAAAAATCATAATGAATTTTTACTACCATGCAGTCGTGGGTTTTATGGCCAAGCTAACCCGCCCCCAAGGCCCCGCTTGACTGAACGCCAAATTAAAGGTCACCTTCTGGGCCTACGCGCTTAAATTTGCCTTTTAAAATCATCCCTTCTACTCCAACCGTTTCCTATTCCGTTCTTAATGACAACTTTGTATTGGATATTTATCTCATTTTCAATAAATATTTATGATTATAGCCCTATTCATTTTTTTATCGCCGTTATTTTAAGAGAAGCTTGTAAGCATCGCCTCTCAAAGCTGAGAGGCGCCGATTGATTGGCTATTAGCAGAAGACAGACAGAAGGAAACGTGTTGAATGACGAAATGTTGAATTTTAAAAGTACATTATAGGGCAAACATACTATTATACTATTATGGTCAGTTTACTGTTTACTTCTTATTTAGCAGACAATTTCATCCAAAGCGACTTAGATGGAAATGTATTTTTAGATAATTTATTAATAACGTGTATCTATTAATAACCCCTACAGCATCCTATCAGAGTAAAGTCACTTCCTGGTCCTCGCAGCACCAGCATGGTCCGTGTCTATTTACTGGACTGGCCGTGTCTATACTGGTGCACCTAAATGGACCGGATATAATTTAATGTTATATACTGTATATAACTGTGTGTTTCGTCACATTATATCGTCATTTCGTCAGCGGTGTGAATATGTTGGGGTTAATGGGTCCAAGACCTCCGGGTCGACGGTCCACCGACTCAGAACTAATCCCTGGAATTCAATTTCCACATGAGGTTTACCAACAAATCCTCCAGAGCCATGAGCCACTCCCCCCCCCCCTCCATACTCCCCCCCCTCCCCTGCATATTCCCCCTCACCCCTTCATATTCCCCCTCACCCCTTCATACTCCCCCCTCCATACTCCCCCTCACCCTTCCATACTCTCCCCACCCCTCCATACTCCCCCATCCATACTCCTCTCACCCCTCCATACTCCCTCATCCCCTCCATACTCCCCCTCACCCCCTCCATACTCGCTCACCCCTCCATACTCCCCCTCACCCCTCCATACTCCTTCACCCCTCCATACTCGCTCACCCCTCCATACTCCCCCTCACCCCTCCATACTCCCTCATCCCCTCCATACTCCCCCTCACCCCTCCATACTCCCTCACCCCTCCATACTCCCCCTCACCCCTCCATACTCCCCCTCACCCCTCCATACTCCCTCATCCCTTCATATTCCCACACCCCTCCATACTCCCCCCACCCCTCAATACTCCCTCACCCCTCAATACTCCCTCACCCCCTCAATACTCCCCACCCCTCCATACTCCCCCACCCCTCAATACTCCCTCACCCCTCAATACTCCCTCACCCCTCAATACTCCCTCACCCCTCCATACTCCCCCATCCATACTCCCCTCACCCCTCCATACTCCCCCATCCATACTCCCCTCACCCCTCCATACTCCCTCATCCCCTCCATACTCCCCTCACCCCCTCCATACTCCCCCTCACCCCTCCATACTCCCCCCACCCCTCCATACTCCCCCCACCCCTCCATACTCCCTCATCCCCTCCATACTCCCCCTCACCCCTCCATACTCCCCCCCCCTCCATATTCCCCCTCACCCCTCCATACTCCCTCACCCCTCCATACTCCCCCTCACCCCTCCATACTCCCTCACCCCTCCATACTCCCCCACACCCCTCCATATTCCCCCACCCCTCAATACTCCCTCACCCCTCCATACTCCCCCACCCCTCCATACTCCCCCTCACCCTTCGATACTCCCCCACCCCTCAATACTCCCCCACCCCTTCATATTCCCCCACCCCTCTATACTCCCTCACCCCTCCATACTCCCTCACCCCTCCATACTCCCCCTCACCCTTCCATACTCTCCCCACCCCTCCATACTCCCCCATCCATACTCCCCTCACCCCTCCATACTCCCTCATCCCCTCCATACTCCCCCTCACCCCTCCATACTCCTTCACCCCTCCATACTCGCTCACCCCTCCATACTCCCCCTCACCCCTCCATACTCCTTCACCCCTCCATACTCGCTCACCCCTCCATACTCCCCCTCACCCCTCCATACTCCCTCATCCCCTCCATACTCCCCCCTCACCCCTCCATACTCCCTCACCCCCTCCATACTCCCCCTCACCCCTCCATACTCCCCCTCACCCCTCCATACTCCCTCATCCCTTCATATTCCCACACCCCTCCATACTCCCCCCACCCCTCAATACTCCCCTCACCCCTCCATACTCCCTCACCCCTCCATACTCCCCCACACCCCTCCATATTCCCCCACCCCTCAATACTCCCTCACCCCTCCATACTCCCCCACCCCTCTATACTCCCTCACCCCTCAATACTCCCTCACCACTCCATACTCCCACACCCCTCAATACTCCCCCACCCCTTAATACTCCCTCACCCCTCAATACTCCCTCACCTCTCAATACTCCCCCACCCCTCAATACTCCCTCACCCCTCAATACTCCCTCACCCCTCCATACTCCCTCACCCCTCCATACTCCCCCACACCCCTCCATATTCCCCCACCCCTCAATACTCCCTCACCCCTCCATACTCCCCCACCCCTCAATACTCCCTCACCCCTCCATACTCCCTCACCCCTCCATACTCCCCCACCCCTCCATACTCCCCCTTACCCCTCAATACTCCCCCCACCCCTCCATACTCCCTCACCCCTCCATACTCCCTCACCCCTTCATATTCCCCCACTCCTCTATACTCCCTCACCCCTCCATACTCCCCCACCCCTCCATACTCCCCCGCCCCACCCCTCCATACTCCCCCCCCACCCCCCCCCCCCCCCCTCCTTCCACCCACCTCTTACTGCTGCCCTCCTGCTGCTCCCGCTGCCTCCAGTCCAGGCGGCTCTTGCGGTACAGCAGGTTCATGTCGCCGTGGGGTCGCTCCTCGCCGCAGCCAATCACAGCGCAGTGTAGCCGCTTGCCCCGCCTCTCTATGTCCCGCAGGAAATGCTCCACTGCCACATCCTGGGCAGAGCCAGAGCTCATGTTATAGAAGACAGCCAGGGAGGCGGGGGGGTGGCGGCGGCGGCGGCGGGGGTGGGGGGGGAGGACGTCGTCGCCGGCAGCCCCCGAATGACCTAGGAGATGGAAAGCAGGCGGCGGGTTACGTTATGGTGAGTCGCGGGTCGGCGAACGATTCACAACGCGCTCGGCGCCGCCGGTCCGCTCAGGGCGTGTGTACCGTCTTTAAAACGCGGCGGCGGCGGCCATCCTCAAACAACGAGATCAGAGACGCCGTGGCGGATCTAGGCCCGTGATGTCAGAGGGCCCAACGGTGACATCACCCTCGCAGCACGTGATCGCCGCGATGGCGCCCCCGGGTGTACCCCCCCCGCGACCTCGGGCGCCAACACTTGGGAACTATTAGCGTTTTCATGAATCACTTATGAATATTGGAGCAGGCGCGAGCGCGCGGCCGGCGGAGTATCTGTGGCTGAGCAGGGGGGGCCTTCAGGGGGCCGGCGGCCGAGCGAGCGGCGGCGGCGCCCGTCTCCGGCGCATGACAGTAATGCGCTCTGTCATATGTAGCGCATGCATGCATGCTCACCCCGTGAGAAGTCATCCTTGTTGCGAGGCAGATCTTTTTTTTTTTCGAGGTCTGTGTTGTGTGTGTGTGTGTGTGTGTGTGTTTTGTTTTTTTCCACATGCCGCCTGCTACATAATTGGCTAAGGAAGTACACAGCTGTAGGCAGCGGCGGAAAAGGCAGAAGTAGTTTTCCATCATAAGCGGTCGCCGCGGCCTCTTGCAGCGGCGGCGGCGGCGGCGGCGGCGAGAGGCCGTGGCGTTGTGGTGGGCGGGATTAGTGTGTCGGGGTCAAAACTGTCAAACTGTTTGTTTTAGTTTGCAATGAGCTTTTATATCCGGACGGGATCAAGCTGGATCAAGCACTTACAATTACCGGTGCTTACCAGGACCGGTTTACTCAGTGAGGAATGAGTTGTGTTGTTGGGGGTCACACTTGTATCTGTTTATGTGCACATTTTTGTCTCTGCCATAAAGAAGATCTATTAAAGACTTCAAACAACAGTGGGATGGGAGTGGATTTCGGGGAAATGTTATTAACCGAGCAAACCATGGCTGCAGGCGAAGAGCTGCACTACCCATGAACTTTACAGTTCTTTAATCTACATATAGCCTAGTCCTAGATATGCTCACACACACACACACATGCACACACACACATGCACACGCACACACACACACACACAGTATATAGTCCTAGAGCTGCTCACACACACACACACACACACACATGCACACGCACACGCACACACACACACACACACACACACACAGTATGTAGTCCTAGAGCTGCTCTCACACACACACACACACACACACACACACACATACATGCACACGCACACGCACACGCACACACACACACAGTATATAGTCCTCGAGCTGCTCACACACACACACACACACACACACACACACACAGCATATAGTCCTAGAGCTGCTCACACATACACACACACACACATGCACACACATACACACACACATACACACACACAGTACAGCTACTGTGTACTGGGGGGGGGGGGGACGGAGACGAACGAAAGCAAAAAGCAGCAGTACAGTATGAAACACAACAACAGCACATCCGGCAGCGCGTTCCCTCGGCAACAACCCTGCCACCGCCAGCCGGACGGCGCAGCGTGTGTAGCAGGTGTGTAAGCCAGAGCGTGTTTGTTTGTTGACAGGGCTCAGCGTGGGGGCCGCCCCCCCCCCCCCCCCCACCCACCCCCCACGCCCCCCCCCCCCCCCCCCCCCCCTCGCCTCACCCCCGGGTGTCACTGTGGCCGGGGGCTATCCCTGCCGTACCCCCCCCACCCCCCCCCCCCCCCCCCCCCAGCTCGCTAACCCCGGGCCGCCGCCGCCGCCGCCGCCACGCTCGCCAGGCTCAATGTTAATTAGCTTTGGGAGGGCCGAGAGCGAAGGGTTCGGCTTTTTTTTGGGTCTGTTAGCAGAAGCTTTGAGAAGCTGGCAGCAACGCGCAGGCAGGCAGGCAGGCAGGCAGGCAGGCAGGCAGGCAGGCAGGCACCCCTGCAATTGCCGCATTACATGGCAGTGTGGGTTAGTGTGCAATTAGCCAAGTAGAGGGCACCGCACATCGCAACTTAAGACAGGCTGTTATATTGAAATTAGCGGAGAAAAACGCGACACGTTTACGACCAGCCCCTTAAAGCCAACCTCCTCTTTTTACAAGCGCTCACGCACACGCACACACACACAGACACACACACGCACACACACACTGAATATGAGCACACCCACGTGAGCGTTGGAAAAGCCAAGGCACACAAAAGCACAGGGTCTCTATCTCCCCATCGCAGCAGCAAGGCCTATTCAAAAGTCTACACATGCATTCATAATGGGGCATATAGAAGAACTATTTATACAGTTCAGCTGTAGACGTCCATTTTGTGTGCGGTTTTCGGAGACGCGGGGTATACAGTAGGGTCAGAGATGATTGGCTTGCCCTCATTAAGGCGGCGAGCAGATGGAGTCACGGCTCACATAAATAGATCCGCAGACTGGAGACCCATTCATGCAAATGAGCAAACAAATAAGCATACATACATACATACGTACGTACATACGTGCATACATACGTACGTACATACGTGCATACATACGTGCATACACACTCACATGGACAAACAAAAAACCCACGCATGCACACACAATTACACTCTCTCACACACACACACACACACACACTCACATAAACACACATACACTTATACACAACAGAACACACACACACATACACACACTTCATATTCATACCGCATACGCACATACCACGCAAATCCACTCTGTTGATTTGAATGCGCCGGAATTACAGGGTATGGTGTTATTTCTCTTTGTATACCATAATTATAAAGATGCAAATTCGAAAGCATTCACAGATGCACAAAAACAACGCTATAATCAACAGTTACAGATGTACAAATGCTAAAGGGCACCACCAGTATGAATCGGCCCGTTTTTCTTCATATCCTGCCTGTGATGTGACTGATGTCTGTCCCCGCCGCCGGTCACATGATCTGTGGGTTCAATGCGGTGTTGAAATGCAAAGCACTGCCGGTGCTCACCAACCCTTCCTGCCTCCAACCCTGCTGCTGTGTGTGTGTGTGTGTGTGTGTGTGTGTGTGTGTGTGTGTGTGTGTGTGTGTGTGTGTGTGTGTGTGTGTGTGTGTGTCTGCTGCACCTGGCCGTCAGGGAGCTGCACTGGCGCCCCCCATGCTAACTCGCATGCTAAAAAAACCCTGGTATAGGGAGGTTTAAACACCCCTGGTATAGGGGGGTTTAAACACCCCTGGTATAGGGGGGTTTAAAACACCCCTGGTATAGGGGGGTTTAAATAAAACACCCCTGGTATAGGGGGGTTTAAAACACCCCTGGTATAGGGGGGTTTAAAACACCCCTGGTATAGGAGGGTTTAAAACACCCCTGGTATAGGGGGGTTTAAATAAAACACCCTTGGTATAGGGGGGTTTAAAACACCCCTGGTATAGGGGGGTTTAATTAAAACACCCCTGGTATAGGGGGGTTTAAATAAAACACCCCTGGTATAGGGGGGTTTAAATAAAACACCCTTGGTATAGGGGGGTTTAAAACACCCCTGGTATAGGGGGGTTTAATTAAAACACCCCTGGTATATGGGGTTTAAAACAACCCTGTATGGTATAGGGGGGTTTAGATGCTTTTGTCCAACCCAGCTTGCGTTTTAGATGCATAGGTAAGGGGTGAGACATGCCCAGAGGTGGACTGCAGACAGTGGGATTCGAACCCAGAACCTTTCAGCTGGGAGCCAAACACCCAAAACACGAGATTACCCTTTTTTCTTGTTGACATCCTTTTCCTTCTATATATTATTTGAACAAGCTCTACCTTTAAGAAGAGTACAGTATGTGTATTCATATTCCTACCTTTTAGAAGAGTATGTGTATTCATATTTCTACCTTTTGTGTATTCATATTCCTACCTTTTAGAAGAGTGTGTGTATTCATATTTCTACCTTTTAGAAGAGTATGTGTATTCATATTTCTACCTTTTGTGTATTCATATTCCTACCTTTTAGTCAGGTATGTGTATTCATATTTCTACCTTTTGTGTATTCATATTTCTACCTTTTAGAAGAGTTTGTGTATTCATATTCCTACCTTTTAGACGGGAATGTGTATTCATATTTCTACCTTTTAGAAGAGTATGTGTATTCATATTTCTACCTTTTGTGTATTCATATTCCTACCTTTTAGACGGGTATGTGTATTCATATTTCTACCTTTTGTGTATTCATATTTCTACCTCTTCAAAGAGTATTTATATTTCTCTGGGGTTAGAAAGGCTGACAGATGCAGTCTGGCCCCTTGTTTAAGGAATCTGATCCTCCCTCCTACCTATCTATTATCTATTATCTTCACATCACGAGGAAACCGAGACGTCCATAAGTCAAACAAGATAATCGGCTCCTCATCCCTTTAAAAGCAGACGTTCAAATGACAGCAAGATGTTTTATGGGTAGGAAGAAGGAGCACTGACTGAAGTGCTTCGTGTTTTATTTTATTTTTACCACAGATGAGAAGGAGTCGCTTCTCAGAGATGTTTTTTACAAAGACATCACAAAATATTGTTGAGAGACACCACACCACAATGTTGACATTATATATCTATATATCTATCTAAATATCCATATATCTATATATCTATATATCTGTATAAATATCTATATATCTATATAAATATCTATATATCTATATAAATATCTATATATCTATATATATATATATCTATATATACACAAGGCTGATTCTGCCCCAAACGTTGCCTGCTGCTTGTTTGTATAACTGGCTCCAGGGCGCCATACTGTAAACCACTGTACACAAACATCAAGAGGAGCCGGCTTCAGACCGTTACTCTGCTGCTCAACCGGGGGAGAGCCGAACGAGAGGAAAGGGAGAGGAGGAGAGAGGAGAGAGGAGAGAATGGACGTCTATGACACCTGGATGAGGAGCAGGAGAAACCGAGGGAGGGGGGTGGCGGCAGGAGGAGGGGGTCGATGTGTGAAGCCAACAAAGATATCGGCGAGGGGGGGGGGGGGGGGGGCGGGTAGCGGAGGGGGGGGAGTACAAACAGGGCTGGAGACACTCAAAATGATTAAGGCGGGGGCATCGTCTGTAAAATAAAAAAAAACACAACATTGAGATTTTTTTTTAAAGGTGAGGAATAAGGAAGTGGTCGCGGGCGACGGGGAGAAAGAGACAGGAAATCGTTTGAACAGCAGCCAGGCGAGGAAGATGGGGGAGGGATATGAAATCAAGCCTCTCACACACACTATAGTCACTGTGTGTGGTCTCCTAGCAACACTGTCAGCTGTGGATCTCCGCCTGGCCACTGAATATGCACAAAGCAAGATGCTGGGTCTGTGAAGAGGTAAATACTCCTCTTTATGTGCTCTCTGATCTCGCCGTGTCGTGCTAAAATCTTAATTGGATTTACGACGCGGCGCCATCATCACATTACAATATTACATCCCCGCTCCTTGATGTGGTTGTTTTTAATAGAAAAGAGCACAAAAGACGCCGGCGCGAAACAAAACAAGTCCATGGATATTGAAATATTTGCTAATTACCAATACCCTTGGATAATCTACGTTAATTGTTATGTTAAGCCAACAAATAATGTATTCAATAGTCACTATATACATTTTTTTTTTTTAAACATGCAATGTTCAAAATGTGGAATTTAGACTTTGTAATTTCATTAAATTCAAAGTGACATCTAGTGTAACTATAATTGCCTGTCATTTCGTTGACCGTGAACATCGACAAATAAATAGCTTTTCCTAAAAAAAACAGCATCCCATGCATCGCAGTAGACGACAGTAGATTGTTTTTCATCAGTGTAACGCTACACTATGAGTCAAGGTGTCAATATAGACATCAGCCTTATTCATCACAAGCTTAAAATCTACTTGGCCAGAGACACTAGTGAAGAAATCACACGAAGAAGAAGACCTAAGAGTACTCCTCCTCCTCCTCCTCCTCCCCCCCCCCCCATATCATCAACATCCCCCTGTAATGGCCGTCGCCTCCAGAAGTTGCTGGGAGCGTGGAGGTAACTCTCGCAGCGGCCTCTGTTCACACGCTCACACACTCACACACTCACAACCTCGCTGCGAACCAAATATCTGTGTCACTCTCCTCACCCCCCCCCCCCCCAACCCAATACAGGAGCTCATCCAGATCCACTGTGAGGCTGCAGGGTCCTCAGTCTAACCTGACTAATGCCTCACAGAGCATCAGCATCGTCTCCCGTTCCCGCTGCGGGGCGATGGCTGGCGTCTGCATTGATATGCAACGCTGAGGTGGAGCGCTACGTTAGCCTAGCATGCCGAAAAAACTAGCGGCACGCTACCAGGTGCTCGCCTTGCATAGACCTTTTTTTTTATTCATAGCGAATGTTACATGAAGTGCTGGAGAGGGGGGGGGGGAGGGGGGGGGGGGCAGGCGGTTGCTCGCATGCCGGAGACATGTTATACATTTAAATGAAATGCACCGCGAGACGAATCGTGTGGTTTGATGAAGAAGAAGAAGAAGAAGAAGAAGAAGAAGAAGAAGAAGAAGAAGAAGAAGAAGAAGAAGAAGAAGAAGAAGAAGAAGAAGAAGAAGAAGAAAGAAGGAAAAAAATCAGTTGAGGTTTTCCTTTTTTTCTTTTTTTCATTGGGAATAATTCCAACCATGTGATCAGCAGAAAGCAATTTCACCTCTGGGTGAACATGGTGGTGGGCTTCCAGCTAACCGCTATATACCGCTATCTGATGCTTAAATTGGCCCCCGCTAATGTACACTGCAGTGTGCACACATAGCATCGCATGTGGGAATGGGGATGATGATGGAGACCTGGAATGAGTGAGGGGGGGGGGGGGGGGGGGGGGGGGGGGGATTATTCCTGTGCACAAGGAAAGAAATGCGAAGACGGAGATGTGTATCTCTTCAAACGATGGCGGCGGTAAGGTAGGAACCGGAAGGCAAAGAATGGAGAAAAAAAATAGGAGACCATCATCACATCACATCACCGGGTCTTCGCGGATCCCAGGAGCGCACATACAAAAAGCTCCTTTTAATCTTAATTGTTGTCCAATAACTCAACAAGCCTAAATAAACGGGACGGCTCAGGGCCACGCGCCTCTCTGGCTGTGGAAATGAGTCATATTTAGAGTGGAGGGCAGACTGGGGGGGGGGGGGGGGGGGGGGGGGGGGGGGGGATTGATTGGTGATTCATTGGTATTTACAGCAAAACAAATCCATTCTGCCTATTAGTGAATTGGGGGGGGGGGTGGGGGGGGGGGGGGCTGACACAGTGGAATAATGTGCCGCTGGTTATAAACCGGTTATGAAATATCTCGCAAAAAAAAAAAAAAAAGCAGCTCGGCCGCACGGTTCGGCCGGACGGACCGACGCGGGCGTCTGATGGGTTTGTTTTATCGAACAGACGTTCAGGGGTGATAAAATGACAAAGGATTTGTAGAGTCATGTTTCACACGCGGATATACACGCCAAACACACACACACACACCCACACCCACACACACACACACCCGCGGTTGGGCACATTTCTGCAGAGGGGGACGGAGAGAGACGCTCCCACACACATACACACACACCACACACATACAAAGAGACCGGCGATGAATACACACGCACACAGGCACACACACGGCGAACACTTTGGCTCTCCTTCGCTGGGAGCGCTGTGAACTCAGTGATGATGAATCTTGCATGAACTGGAACCAAAAATATACCTCAAATATACCCCCCCCCCCCCCCCCCTCCCCCCCCCCACACCTACCGCCCCCCCCAACCCCTCCCCCCCCCCCCCACATACCCACCAACCCTACTCTGCCATGCGAGCACGAGACCGCCCCGCGGACCACCAAATACGTGCGTGGAGCTGCTGCTGCCTGATGCATGCTCAGCAGCACACACACACACGTACAGAATGTGTGTGTGTGTGTGTGTGTGTGTGTGGTGTAAAAAAGAAAACAATTTGAATGATGTGTGAAATACGTATCGAGGACATCGATACACATTTGCATCACGCCATCGACGGCGTGAAAATACACAGTTGCAAGGTGTGTGTGTGTGTGTGTGTGTGTGTGTGTGTGTGTGTGTGTGTGTGTGTGTGTGTGTGTGTGTGTGAGAGCTTGTGTGTGTGTGTGTGTGTGTGTGTGTGGGCGGGAGCAAAATGCGTTTTTTTTCTGTCTATGTTGCTCTGGCACAGTCAAAACAGGAACGCACTCACTGACCTCTCCCTGCCGGTTCCTCCCTCCTCCTCTGCTCCTCCTCCACCTCCTCCTCCTCCTCCTCCTCCTCCTCCTCCTCCTCTCCCTCACCAACCTGTCCTTGGCATCAGCATCGCGACTCGCTGCTACTGCAGTAACCAAGGTGACCCACTGCACTTAGAACACATGAACACTTACCGGCTTACACATGCACATGCACACGCATGCAGCCTGTCCCTCTGTCGCTCACTCCCTCTCTCTCTCTCTCTCCCTCTCTCTCCCTCTCTCTCCCTCGCTCTGTCTTCTTCTTCTTCTGTTTTCCAAGCGCCTCTCTCCCTCGTTCGCTCCCTCGCTCTCTCTCCCTCTCTCTCTAGCTCTCTCTCTCTATTCTCTCGTCTCTTACACCACCGTCACGGCAACGCAAGTGTACACACATGCGCACAAAAAACGCCGGCACACAAGCGTGCTTTACACACACACACACACACACACACACGTCACACACACACACACACACCACGCACAATTGATCTGGAGACAACATGTGAGAGAATGTGAAATGGTGGCGGTGGAGGATTTATAAAGAAGCCCTTCAGGTCTCCAGGAGCGAACTGAGCAGTCAGCCCAGCAGCACGGAGCCAGCGACTACCGGGGCGCTCTGCTACAACCCGGCGAGGGGCGAGGGAGCCAGACTAGCAGGGAGGGAGCGCTGGAGGGAGGGAGAGAGGGAGAGAGAGAGGGAGGGAGATGGAGGGAGAGAGAGAGAGAGAGAGAGAGAGAGAGAGAGAGAGAGAGAGAGAGAGAGAGAGAAACTAGCAGAGAAAGAGAAAGTAGCAGCGAAAAGGAGAGACAGAGAGTCACTAGCAGAGAGAGAGAGACAGACTAGGGAGAGAGAGAGAGAGAGAGAGAGAGAGTGAGAGAGAGAGAGCTAGACAAGCAGAGAGAGAACGAGACAGAGGGAGACTAGCAGCGAGAGAGAGACAGACTAGTAGAGAGAGAGACAGACTAGTAGAGAGAGAGAGAGAGAGAGAGAGAGAGAGAGAGGCAGCCAGACTAGCAGAGAGAGAGAGAGAGAGAGAGATAGAGAGAGAGACTAGCCGAGAGAGAGAGCTATATCAAATGATAAATCTAGAACTAGAGCCACCTGGCTGCTGAGCGTGTGCAGCAGCAGCAACGGCGGCATCATCATCATCACCATCACCATCATCATCATCATCGTCATCGTCATCATCGGCGGCCAAGGCGTGGCGTCAGGGACCGGCAGCGCGCTGCTGGTTACCGTGGCGATCACAAGCCTTTGTCTCTACTATGGGGGACCGTTTTTCGAAGGTGTCAATCACAATCACATGGAGAGATCGATTCTGACTTTGTGATGCGCGTTGGGGAAAAAAAGAAGAAGATTGTGTTGTGATGGTGGTGGGGGGGGGGGGGGGGGGGGCATGCAAGTAGACAGTGGGGGGGGGGGGGGGGGGGGGGGGGGGTCTGTAGTGAGAGGGAAGGAGGGGTCTGTACACTTCTGACAAGGATGCCAACATCACCACCACACACAACGCCTTACAACTTGTTATCTGTGATGTGAGTTACACACGGCAACCCCACCCCTAAAGTTCACTCCGAAACACGACTGAACACACACACACACACACACACACACACACACACACACACACACACACACACAGGCTGTCCATCAGGCTACCAAATGGTTGCATCCAGCGCCAGAGAGCCATTTAAGACAGATTGTGCGTCTCATATAAAATCCATCATGTATATACATCCATCATGTGTGTGTGTCTGCGTGTGTGTGTGTGTGTGTGTGTGTGTGTGTGTGTGTGTGTGTGTGTGTGTGTGTGTGTGTGTGTGTGTGTGTGTGTGTGTGTGTGTGTGTGTGTGTGTGTGCGCGCAGCCGTCTGCCAGCGGGCCATAAATACGGTATCTCACGTCTCGGGGCGGACAGCTTCTCCCCACGCGGCGCTCCGCCGTCTCACAGCCCTCTCTCACACCTTCTTCAGGCCGCTATTAAATCAAGATGGCCGCACGGCGGGGGGAGACATCTTTACGTCGGCGGTCGACGGACGGCTCAAAGCTGTGACATCATAGTCTGTGTGGTATACATGGGGCCAACGGTTTCATATTTCATGTTATTTTGATTTATTTTGTTTTAAAATGGGGGGGGGGGGGGGGTTCTGGATAACAGTCCTCTGGAGGAAAGTCTATAGAGCAAACTTTTAAGGAAACTATATGACATGAATACATCTATTTACCTTTACAAATAAGGTACGCTTTATTCATTATTCCTCCATGAGGGGAGATGCAGGGTTAAGAACAGTGCCACGAAATGAGAACACAAAAAATGCGAACGAATATGGAAATAAGAGTAGGAAATAAGGAACGGCGCGGACCATCCTCGGGAATATTCCCGTTATTTACGTCGGCGGAGAGTCCAACTGGTTGCCGCGCATTTGGCGTACAGACGGACATTTGCATATATGCAAACAGAGGCCCCCCCCCCCCCCCCGCGTTCACCTTCACCACTTCACTCGCATGCGTTGCCTTCTTCTCATTTGCAAGTCATGCCTCCTATGAACTGGTGGTTTTTTCTTTTTTTTCCTTTTCTTTTTTTTTTAACGTATTCATCCGTGCCACTGACCGAAAATAGGCAATCTATAATCAATCAGGAGATCAGATGTGATTGCAGGGCTCCTTTTCCTGGTGTGCAGATTCAGTTGAGTATTCACACACACACACACACACACACACATACACACACACACACACACACACACACACACAAAATGTAGGATGTTTTATTCAAATCATTCATTCGATCAGTTGATCGGAAAAAAAAAAAAGTAATCACGCTCGATAAATGAATGTAAAACCCAACTCATTTTCTTCTGAGAGATGTAAATAAAGAAGAGTCAGCCATTTTTTAAAAGGCTGCAAACAACCTGCAGTGAGCAGGAGTCACCACTAGGGGGTCTGTGGTGTGAGTGTGAGGAGAGAGGTGCAGGTATAAGGACCAGGATGGTTTGTCCAACAGGTGTGTTTGGGACTCCTCAGAGCCGCGTCCCGCATGAGCGCTCCTCTGAGGTTCACTGTTCCTGAGGAGCGACCGGCTCCTCCCGGCTGACCTAAATGGTGTATGGATTACGCAGGGATCATAACAAGTCGCCATGCATAATTCAAAGTGCTTTTAAATGAAGAAAATAAAACGTACCGTCCATTGACGCATACCTAAATATGCATATTATAAAGTTGCGAGCTTCCCTCCAGCGGCACTGAAACTTGGCAACAAATGCACTCATGTAAAAACATGAGTTCAGATCAGGTCTGCCGAGCAGTAAGAGCACACTTAGACCACCGAGACAGCTGCTGCCAACAATCAAACATTCATGTTGAAGACAACTACAAATGTGTATTGTGCATGTCACTATTATTATTATCATTATTATTATGCAATATAGCATGAGTATCTATCTTGAAATTGTCTTTAAAAGAGTATGGAGGAGTCACTGCTCATTCACCACGTTGTTCGTTGGGCTGCCATGCAAATAATAATAATAATAATAATAATAATAATAATTCATTGCATTTATATAGCGCTTTTCAAGATACCCAAATAACTTGGAGTCGTAGTTTAATGCGAAAAAAACATTTAAAGGGAGGTAAACGGCGTAGGTTAGCCCTCAACACACATGTGCACGCACACACACATGCACACACACGCGCACACACACGCACGCAGACACACCAGTGGCCCCCGATAATTTACTACTAAGCCATAGGGTAGGGTGGGGTGCTGTAAATGTCTCAAAAGCAAACCGAGGACATGATTTCACTCGCCATGTCAGGCGGTTCAAACCGATACACACACACAACAAAACAATCCTGAGGAGGAGCCATTACCATAAATAAAGAGCTGAATCCTGAAGGCGCCCCCCACACACACACACACACACACACACACACACACACACACACACACAACAGACACGCAGCAGTCAGCCGCCGCGCCGAGCATCACACAGCAACAGAGGTCTGTTTCAGAGAGCGCCACAATGCGTCCCATACATCCGCCCAGAGAGACGTAAACAGCGCCCGTCTCTCTTCACAAGTTAACATAACGTACGACACGCTGTACACACTCTGCTTTCCGCGTGTTCTTGAACACGCGTGTGACATACGCGGGGACAGCGTGACCTTGGCAGCGTCGAACACAAGTTCAGGGGTCAGAGACACAGACAGGCGAAGCCGGTCGTTTAGCGGCAGACAAAGACAATGGGAGGAACGCGGCGCGGACAGAAGTGATGAATCACATGTGAGCCGCGCGGCCGTGTGGTCACCGCTGGCAGGACGCCAGGGGAGTGACATGCTGCGATACCGTGACACTGCCATTGGCCGAGAGGTTTGCACACGACATCACTATGCGTCTTCGGGAGAGGAAGTCATGTCGTGTCGACACGGACGTAGACGCCGACGAGGGGGGAATTTTAAATATTTTAAGCTCGTTTTTGCTGAATAGGTGAGTCATGTGACCGTGGCGTGAGGTGAAACAAAGGTGAAAAAAACAAGTGTCTAGTTGGATTGGTATCGCTGTTTTAATGATACTAACGGTGACTATAGGATTTAGAGTCTGTGGTTTGTATTCTGGTAAGATTATAACATATACTGTAGACTGACTTTCTGTTTGGTACGTTTTTTTACAGGATAACATATAAACGTCCCCTTGAATGAAGGAGAAACTGTTGCTCAATGAAGACCTAAAAAAAACCAAATGGAAACTATTTCGAAATCACACGTGTGGAATATAAGAAACCAATAATAATAGATAATACTCTTTCACATGGTTACTATTATACAAAGATAGTGTATTTCCAATATGTAGTCGGCCCTACCTCTTGTAACCCAGTGGTACATCTTGTTGTCTGTGTGTGTGTGTGTGTGTGTGTGTGTGTGTGTGTGTGTGTGTGTGTGTGTGTGTGTGTGTGTGTGTGTGTGTGTGTGTGTGTGTGTGCCTAACCAGGGGGTGATTTCATGGGCTTCCTGTGCTGTTAGGTGGTTCTGCTGGTTCATCAGGGCGCTCCGTGTGACAATGAGCAGTATTTAGTGTTATTGTACGGTGCGGCGGTGCCAGGGCCTCGGCGGCGGCGGCGGTGCCAGGGCCTCGGCGGCGGCGGCGGCGGGGCCTCGGCGGTGCCAGGGCCTCGGCGGCGGGGGCCTCGGCGGTGCCAGGGCCTCGGCGGCGGGGCCTCGGCGGTGCCAGGGCCTCGGCGGTGGGGCGGCGGTGGGGTCTGACTCCACACACAGGCCTCCGCGGCCCGTCTTAACCTTAATCCACCCAAATGAACCGAACGAGAGCGAGGAGGACGGTTTATTATGTGCTGTTACATCACTGAAGGGCTCCTCCATGTGAAGACCACTGGTTGTTTCCATTTCACACAGCAGCTGACCTTGTTGCTATGGCCCGATAGTAATTAATTAATGACCCTCTTGTCTCAACATGTAGAATTTAATTTATAATTCTGCTTTGAAGCCAAATATTGTGTTGTTATAAATGCAACAAAAAAACCCAGGGAGGCAGCGTTCGCAAATCAGCGTTGATTTGAAAAGCACCCACTCCCTGGGTTTATGAGATATATCGGTGTTTACGAGATATATCGGTGTTTATGAAATATATCGGTGTTTGATATATGTTTATGAGATATATCTGTGTTTGAGATATATTGGTGTCTATGAGATATATCTTGTTTATGAAATATATCGGTGCTTGATACATATCCGTGTTTATGAGATATATCGGTGTCTATGAGATGTATCGGTGTTTATGCGATATATCGGTGTCTATGAGATATATCGTGTGTATGAGATATATCGTGTGTATGAGATGTATCGGTGTTTATGAGATATATCGGTGTTTCTGAAGGGGGGTGTGTATCAGTCTGGTAGTACAGACCTGATGGTGAAGTGAACGGCACGCCCGTAAAGCAACGTAACGCAACGCAACGTGCTTTATTTACAACCACGCGCCGTAACGCATTAAAGTCCATCACGTTACCCCCCCCCCCCCCCCCCCCCCCCCATGCGGACCGCTGCGTCTCCATGGTGGGTTTATTATAAATACAAAACTGTTGTTTGCTTTGCCCGTCAACCCAGTGACACACACACACGCACATATACACACACACACACACACACACACACGGGCGCGCGCGCGCACACACACACACGCACGAACGCCTACCAGCGCACGAATGCGGCTCCACATCTTCCCATTAATGACAAGAAGCCCAAGCATTATGATTATTATTACTATCATTATGATTATTATTATTATATGAATATTATACTGTCTAACGGCTGAGGGTTTGGTGACTCGGCTGGACGTCATATTCCCAGCATCGCATCCCAGCTGACGGACTGTTGTGATTGAAATATGGATGAGGGCTCGTCACGACCACGAGCACGACCACGACCAGGACCACGACCACGACCACGACCACAACCACGACCACGACCACGTCCCGCACGGCGGGACGCGACCCGCACGGCGGGACGCGACCCGCATATCTCCACATCCAGGGCTTGGACAGACGCGATGATGAAGAAACGCGCGCACACGCAGTGACACACACACACACACACACACATACGCACTGACACACACACACACACACACACACACTCACTATGTAGGTGGATCTGGATCCCAATAACACGTTAAAGTCAACGTCGCGTCCCGTGATGGGTGGCGGCCTGTAAACACACGCACTGCCACTCAAACCATGCCTTTCCCTGTCACACCCCGTCTACAAAAAAAACAAAAAATGACACATATAGGCTATATAAAAATATAAATATATCTATGCATCATAACAGACGACATCCCGTGATATCCCGCTGGTCATGCATGTGTGTGGGGATGGGGGTCCTACCTCGGTGGATGGGGTCCAGGCGCACCTGCTGGTGGTAAAATCAGACAACAACAGACGCACGCCGGCCGCCGCCTCCGGTGGGTGATGACACAGCTGGAGGAGATATCCCTCTTCCTCCTCGGCGTGTCACGTCAGACAGGACCATCCAGCCGCTCCCACGTGACGCCCGTCCGTTTTGACGGTCGTCTCCGCGTGAGGAGGAGAGCCCCTCTTTTCCCGCTGCTGGTTCTGTGGCGGGTTTTGACGGGTCTAATAACCGTGCGGCCGGCGGTGGGAGGCGTTACCGGAGGAGGCCATGGCGCGCTTTGGCTGCGACGTTACGGAGTGTTCCCGTGTCCAAACACACACACACACCCCTACACACACACACACACACACACATACACACACACCCAATCACACACACACACACACACACACACACACTCAGGTAAACGTCATTCTTGTTTGGAAAATAAAATAGCGTCGCGTCGTTCGCGCTTCGCGCAAGAGGGGGAAAAAAAACAAGTCAACAGCTGGAGGCAAACAGACAGACATGCGCCACGATACACACCGATACACACACCAATATACACACCGCGATACACACACCGATATGCACACACCGATACACACACCGATATACACACCGATATACACACTGCTAGCCTATATACACCCAGATATACACACCGATATACACACTGCTATATACACCCAGATATACACACCGATATACACACACCGATATATACACACCGATACACACACCTATATATACACACCGATATAAAAACACCAATACACACATCGTATACACAACGATATACACACCGATATATACACACCGATATACGCACGATCGCTGTCCACATTCATATTAATATTCATACAGTAGTCCCCATGGCCCAATGTGTATTTATATATTTACTTTTTTTTCTTCTTTTTATTTATTTATTTGATTTTGTTTTGGGGTTTTTTTCTCCTCATCTGATTTATTTTGTCGACACTGGGAATAGGTATATTTACCTTTTGCCTACCCCTACGTATTTTTTTGTGTTTGTATTTCTAAGTTGTATTTACTGTCCAGGATTGGTCTGACATGTAGACCCGAGTCTGTAGGAGGCGGGACTTCGCGCCTAACGTCGTGTTTCCAATATGCGTTCACCTTATTATTATTCTCAAATGTTATCGCAAATACACGCTCTTTTTTCTCCCCCCCCCCCTCCTCCCCTTGTGTCACATGACCTGGTCCACACATGGCCGGTGGGGGGGGGGCAAACACGCCCCCTTCCCTGGGACCGGAAGGACAGAGCAGCTGCTGCTCGCTGGGTCTGGGTTCCCCCGGCTCATGGTCGGACCTGGTGAGTGGAGAGACCCAGGGACGGGTCTCCTTTCCCCCGGACCGTGTGGTGAAGACCACCGAGGACCAGGACGAGGACCTCGTCTGGGTGGGTGGGTGGGGGGGGGGGGGGGGCTTGGGCTGACAAAAGCGCAGACCTTGTGAGTAAGTGTGTATTCTTGTGCGCATGCGCCCTGTGAGCTGTGACACCTGTGATTTGTTGTTCCCTCTATGTGTGGGTCGTGCTGACTCTGACGTGCAGCTGCAGACCGGCTGGGGAGGGGGCGGATCCGCTGCCAGGAGGTCAAAGTGCTCCACACACACACACCCTGGACCTGAGCTGGTGAGTCCACAGAGACCAGCACACACCCTGGACCTGAGCTGGTGAGTCCAGAGACCAGCACACACCCTGGACCTGAGCTGGTGAGTCCACAGAGACCAGCACATGTCCCTTCAGGTAAAAGCAAACATATTAACTGTCCAGTTGTTGGTTTTTTGTCGTATGGACATGCTATGGTAATGATGATGATGATGAAGTGACATGTTTTATAATTCAGTCAATAAAATTATTCATTTATTGAGCCCTTATGTATCCAACTGTGCTGTGCGTACGCAGGCTTGGGCATGAAGGTCTCTATTGTCTATTAAATATGTCCACAGACAAATATGATGATTCAAAAATATATCCAAAAGGGTCCACAGGTTTTCTCGGAGAAGTTGTGTGATGAAGTGAATTTGTTAATTTTGGTGAAGTCTTCTAATCTTGAAGTCTCTAATCTCCGCCTCACTTACGCCAAAGTCCAGTTCAGTGATGCAAGATGACTGATGATATCACAGCCGTTATCTTGGTCAAGATAACGACACATCTAACAACTTTGCACCGACTTCATGACAGTATTATGGTACGGCCCGCAGGTCCCGCCATGAAGCAAGACAAAACCCAGTGGAAGCTGTTCCTGGAGACCATCAGCGCCGTGCAGTGGGAGTTCACCTTCC
Source organism: Merluccius polli (assembly GCA_030340625.1). Classification (NCBI taxonomy): domain Eukaryota; kingdom Metazoa; phylum Chordata; class Actinopteri; order Gadiformes; family Merlucciidae; genus Merluccius; species Merluccius polli. The sequence goes on from JAOPHQ010006659.1 coordinate 20,833, forward strand.
TCCTCCTCGGTGAGACCCCCCATGTATCTCCACCATTTCTCCAAAACCCGAGTCTGACTTTAAACATTGTTTCAAATATATATATATATATATATTACAATTGTGCTCCGCAAAATCCTGTCCCCCTTTTACATGGATGACCTCGTCGACGACCCCCAAGGAGTGAGCTGTCTGAGCCTGGTGGTGTCCCTCATGTTCACCTCCCTGTGGCCGCTGTCTGTGCTCTACTTCGTGTGGCTGGTGAACGACTGGTTCACCCCGGAAAGAGGTTTGCCAAGCTGTTGTTTGTTTGTTTGTTTGTTTCTCGTCATGCCAAAACAAAATGGCTTTATTGATACGGTGCATCTGAAAGGTGTTCACTACTACGCTGTCACCACTAGGGGGCAGGAGAATCGAGTTTGTGAGGAACTGGCGAGTGTGGGGACACTTTCGAGACTATTTTCCAATCAAGGTATGAGGATGATGATGATGATCTCTCATCACTTAGTTCTACATTCATACATGGCTATACTCAAGCATCTGGTATCCATGTGTGTGATGATGAATTCAATAAACGCTTGCCTTTCGTGTTTACCTCATTCAGCTGGTGAAGACCGCCGAGCTGAGCCCCACGAAGAACTACATCCTGGGCAGCCACCCGCACGGCATCATGTGCGCCGGCGGCTTCACGTGTTTCAGCACCGAGAGCTGCGGCTTCGCCGACGCCTTCCCCGGGATGCGCTCCACCCTCGCCGTGCTCGCCGGCCTCTTCCGCATCCCGCTCTTCAGGGAGTACATCATGAGCGCAGGTATTCGCACGGCGATAACAGGCCGATTACGGCGTGTAGTACGTGGGTCGGACCGCGGTGCCGTCCGCCAAACTGAATAATGACCCCCCCCCCCCACCCGAACCATGAAAGCCGTTATTTAGTTTGACAACAATCGTAAACATAAAATGGAGCCATGTTTATGTAGGCAAACCCTGTAACGTGATTCATTATATACAACTGAGAGACGTGTGTGTGTGTATAGAGATAGATATCCAGATGGAGAGATAGGAATGATATACAATACATTTTTTATGTGTACAATTCTGATAAGGTTCTTAATCGCTCCACAAGCACAGTGAAAATTTTTGTGTGATAAAATACACAAAGCTGTGTATGAAGGACAACAGCCACCGCTTCGCCCCGTCCACCACATCCACACTCAGTGGCCACTTCATTAGGGTACACCTGGAAATCACCTGGGATTAGCCAATCACGCGGCAGCGCAAATGCTTGCCGCCTCGGTCGACAGGTTTCAAGACGTCAGAATGATGGGGAAGAAATGTGATGTGGAGTCATGGTTTGGCACCAGACAGCGATGGTTTGAGCTCAGAAACTGCCGGTCTCCTGAGATTCTCATACACAACGGTCTCCTGAGGAGAATGGTGTGAAAAACAAATCGACATTAAAGCATTAAAAGCAACTAAATGAATAGTGAATGATAGAGGGGGGGGGGGGGGGGGGGGGGCTTGTCTGGCCACCTGGAGGGTGCTGGTTCGGTCTCTGGCTCCTGCTAAGTGCCGAGGTGTCCCTGAGCAAGACACCTAACCCTAACTGCTCACGACGACGCTGACACCGGTGTATGAATGGGTGAATGTGAGGCAGTAATTGTAAAGCGCTTTGAGTGGCCAGATGAATGCAATCCATTTACCATGCAGCTAATAAAGTGGCCACTTAGATTAATTTGTAGAACGAAAAAAAACCCATATCCACTTTAACCATCACCCCTTGGAGAGCTGCCTCATGCAGACAGTATAGAAACAACACATGTACAGTACATGACTCGTGTTCTCTGTGATCCTCTCTGGCCAGGCCTCATCTCGGTGAGCAGAGCGAGCCTCGCTCACGTTCTCACCAAGAACGGTACAGGCAACGCGCTGGTGATCGTGATAGGCGGCGCCGAGGAGTCCCTGTCCTCCGAGCCCGGCGTCCACACCGTGGTCATGAGGCAACGCAAAGGATTCGTCCGGATAGCGCTGGAGTACGGGTGAGGCCCCAAAAACGCACACCGCACACATCTCCCGGCCGGCGGTCTGGGCTGTGGGTTCTGGTCTCAGGGACTTCGACCGCCGCTGGGTCCTTCCAGTCTTGGTGCCATCTTACACACCCCTTATCGCCCCGTTATTTGGACGTGTTGTTTTAGATGCACCGCTAATCTGATATTTACTTTCTATGCATTTTGTTTAAATTCATTTTCATTATTTGTTAAGTCAAGTAACCCAGTCACTTTTGTTTGAAAAGGTGCAATGTCAAGTTCTATCATGTCAAACAACCAAGTTGTCATAAGACTTAAAACAGTAATTACTGGGCATCTAAAAAGGTGCAGAGACATTGAGACATTGCAGCCACAACAATAACAATAACAATAACCGCCCTTGGCCACAGTTGCACCCGGCGTTTCAATTTGACTCATCAAGTCAAACCGAAACTTTTGTGGTGTTCCGCAGGGCTGACCTGGTGCCGGTGTATTCGTTCGGGGAGAACGAGTTGTTCCGCCAGGTGATCTTCTCGGAGGGCAGCGTGGGCCGCAGGGTGCAGGACCTCTTCAAGAGGCTGATAGGCTTCGCGCCGTGCGTCTTCCTCGGGGACCGCTTCGCTCTGCTGCCCTACCGGACGCCCATCACCACCGTGGGTAAGTTGAGCACCCGTTGCACAGGAACCCAATTTAGTGTGTAATCTTTTAGCGGGACGCTTTTTTTTATCCAAAGCGGCTTACGTTGAATCGACACGCGTCATTAAAGGAACAGGAAGGCTGTAACCAACATTTCCGTCCCTCTGGTTTCAGTCGGCGCGCCCATCGCTGTGCCGAAGCGTGTGGTCCCTACGGCGGAGGAGGTGGACCACTACCACGGCCTTTACATGCAGTCGCTGTCTAACCTGTTCCACGAGCACAAGGTCAGCTGTGGACTCTCCGAAAGCCACGAGCTGCGAATCATTTAGAGGACGAGTCGCGCAGGGATAACCAGACTTTCTCACAACAAGCTGCCTTCGACCGTGGGACTGCTTCAATGACAGCCCTGCCCCGATTAAGTGAAGAATTTACCCTGTAGCAATAGAGCGGGTCTCCATAGGCGCCTGGTCTCCTGGTTCGCGACACCGGGCATCAGAAAAACGTCTATGCGCCAAACTACGTTTTTTTAAAAATAATTCTGCACAAATCGTTACCGGCTGCCCTGTTGTTTACATGTTTCCAGTGCAGTGTGCATATTTTTATGTGTTTTTAAAAGGTTCCCTACATGTCAGAATCTGTGTGAATAAAAATATGGCAACCGTTGCAATAAAGACTTTCTTCTTGTGGTCGGGGACACACACACACACACACACACACACACACACACACACACACACACACACACACACACACACACACACACACACACACACACACACACACACACACACACACACACACACACACACACACACACACACACACACACACACACGACAAATTAATGCTGTAATGGGGCTTTTATTTCTTCAGGAACTACATTACATCAGTGGGAGGAAAGGGGTTAACCTGATACACACAAAATGAGAAATGATTGAAAAAAGGGAATCGATTGAATGGATTAGAAAAACTCTACGTCATCTGGCGCGTCCAGGTCCCGGTACTCCACCACGTTGCGCGGGTCGCCCCGGGACATCCTGCGAGACCAGAGACGGACAGTGTGTTTGAGAGCAGAACGCGTCTCCTCGCCTGGGAATGACTCGTGTGGATTAGGGCTGGGCAATATATCATGTTATATATCCATATCGTGATCGGAGACTAGATGTCTTCGGTTTTGGATATCGTGATACGGAGTAAGTGTTGTTTTCCTGGTTTAAAAAGGGCTGCGTTACCGTAAAGTGACGAAAGAAATGAGAAAATGCAAAATTAGGCTTTACCTTGTGGTTATTTTAGACTGGAAAACATGCTACATCATGATGTGTATGATTGGAGATGAATAAATATAGCGCCGTATCGCCCAGCCCCAGTGTGGATGGTGGGTTAGGAGGAGAACAGAGGTGATCCTTACAGTGGTTTTTACCTGTTGTTGCGGTGCTTCCCTGGGTATCCACCGGGGCCCCGGAAGCCATCATAGTTCCCCCGGCCCCCCGGCCCCCCTCCTCCTCCTCCGCCGCCACCTCCTTGGCCGCCTCCTCCTCCTCCTCCTCCTTGGCCTCCGCCTCCTCCCCCACCGCCTCCACCCCCGCCGTACTGGTTGGGGGGGTACGCAGGGCCGCCTAGCGGGTCAAGAGATTCAACATTACAAGGCTGGTTTGTGTCATCAACAACTAGGGATATAATTCAATATTAACGTCTTTAAAAGGTATTGTATCGTCATGAAATGACGATACAATACCGATATTGACATCGTGATACATGAGTATAGTAGTCTTATAGTATAAATTAATTACGATAAGAAGATATGCTCTTAAATGTATCAAATATGAGGTTTGAAACTTCAATGAGGAAGAGAAAAACTAGTTTTAGTTTGATACCATACTTTAAATTTCCATCAATTTCCTTCAATGTAATGACCCTGTTAGACTGTTTAGAATGGTATTTTGAATTCATAAGAATATTGTGATATTTATCGATATTGTGTAAAATTCCCCAGAATTATCGTGAAAATAAATGTTTCCATATCACCATAAAGACTGTGCACCCTGTGACGTGGTAGGAAGAGGTTGTCGTATGATCTCATCATTACCGCTAATAAATTATGTAATTCTGTGAGCCGAAGCGAGCTGGACAACTAAACAGTTATTACAATTGTCCTATTCATCATGCAACACAAGATCTACCGTTCATTTTAATTAATACCGCCACTTGCATAGTAGCACAATTCATTAGTAATTAATAAACCACAACATAAATAATATATTGGTTGCAGACATCAGTGAATACCCTAAAGCACAATAGAAGCATCCATTAAGGGTTGTGGTCTATCCACTGTCTGCTGCCGTCAGTCAACCGCTCCAAAAGGAGGATGTTGATGGTGGCCGGTAGAGCCGGTCGACCTCGGCGAAGACATGAATCCTGATTATTTGGGTATTACATTGATGTTATGGGAAAATAATTATTTGAATGTCAATTGGCACAGGATACTTCAATATCTCTGAAACAAGTAAATGCTGGCTAATGTTAGCTCAACCGCAAGCTCTGCGTGTTGTAAAGGCAGAGCTTTGGCGTGTGTGCGAAACCGAGACGCTCGCCTTCAAGCGGCTCCCGCTCAAAAAAGTTCTACTAGAATCGCTTTGTGTCGATTTCCTGGTATTTACGATCGTGGGAATCCCAGATTGTAATCACGATCAAACATCGATTCATCGACCAGCTCTATTGGCCAGTGGACCTCTTCATCTAGGTTCCACATCGGGTTTCTATGTACCAGTTGACATCCAGGCAGGCCTACCTCCAAAGCCCATGACAGGCGGTCGAGGCTGGCCGAAGCTCATGAGCCCTTGTGGCCCCTGGGGTGGAAACGGCATGTTGGGGACCAACAAACCTAGAGAACATCGTTCACATTTAGTACTTCAGCACATTTTCCTATTATCCAATGCAACTCACAGGCTGAGAACCAACAAAACACACCGTCGATAGCAATTAACACAAAAAAATGGATGCACGATCAGGTTTCTAAAAAAACAACTGGACAGAGTAGCGAGAAGTCGAAACAAGACACTAGGAGAGTCTGAGCCGCTAGAGCACAACATTAATCTATAATCCGAGTGCGTCTCAAACAGGATTTTAAATGGGCTGGATGAGAAACTGATTACTTAAGAGCGCCCCCAATTACTTCACAATCCCAACTGGCGTTTGCAATGAGGCGGGACGCCAAAGGGCTTTCCTCACCTTGTCCCGGGCCTGACAGAGGGGGCAGCTTCATCTCTGGCAGCGAGGGTCTCTTGGCATCCATGAGGAAGTTGTTAAAGAAGGTCACCTCCTTCTTCACTTCCTCGATCTTGTCCCCATGCTTGTTCAAGATGTGCTTGCGCACAAACTCCGGGCCCTGGACGGTACGTTACAATTAGAACAGAAGCTCGACGATAACCGAGCAGATTCACATTCTGCCTGAGCTCGTTGAAATATAAACCGCAAAAATTGATGCTATACATAGCTGCCATTTCTATTTAGTCATTTAGCCGACGCTTTTATCCAAAGCGACAGTCAATTCAAATACATGCCTTTAGGCAGGCTGCGGGTATTGGGGATATATGCCAGTACCTTTAGGCTGGGAATCAAACACCCTAACCACTACATCTACCTTGCCACTAACTCCTTAGCATGCCGTACTGCTAACCCATGTGACCACCGCCAATGTATCCCACCTTGCTACATCACTGGCTACATATACATGGGGCTGGGCAATAATTCAATATTATCGTTCATCATCTTTGAAGTGTAATGTATCGTCTCATGAAATGAAAATTAATTACGATGAGATATGCTCTTAAAATGATCAAATAAGAGGTTTGAAGCATCAGTGAGAAAGGAAAACTAGTTTTAGTCCGATACCATACTTTAAAATTTCTATATACTTCAATCGCCCAGCCCTACCTTGAACTTCTTGCCACTCAGCGGACACAGCCACTTGTCCTTGCCCAGCTCCTGGGTGTTGGCCGACACAAACTTCTCCACCTCCTGCTCGGGGTCCTTGCGGCCCATCTTGGACGCCTCGTCCTCAGACAGCACCTCCTTCGAGTTGAACAGCGGGCCCAGCTTCTCCTCCACCATCTTCTGCCACTGGCTTACTGCAAACGGGGAAATATCGTAGATGGATGTTAAAACCATTCTAGTTTGTTTAAAGTCAAACTTGTTTCATTGACCATTTACTCATTTAGCTTTAATCCAAAACAAGGTGTACATGTCACGGGTGAGCATGTAGAGGGTTCAGGTGTATCGTCTAGGATGCCTACAGGTAGGACTAAGGACATTGGGAACCTTTCGGCTGTGAGTCCAACACCGTAACTCCTACTGACTGTCCATCCTGTCCCCGTTTAAAGAGCCCCTATTTTACCACCAGGTGTGAGTGTGATTAGCCATTATAAGCCATTTTCGAAAAATCTGCCCTCTGATGACATCACAAGTGGGAGTGTCCACCCAGATGTATGACGACTAGATCAGTCTACCGGCCTACCAGTGGACTGTACCAACTGGTGGGCTTACCTATCCCTCATACATCTGGGTGGCTGCATTTTGAAAATTGCTTTGTAATGGCTAATCACACTCACACCTGGTGGTAAAATATGGGACCTTTAAACAAAGCAAAAAATAAAAGAAGAAAACAAGTGTCGGGGTGAGGCGGACCTTCGCCTTGCGTGACGCGGTTGGGGGGGATGGGTCCTCGAACGTGGATCATGCCACAGCGGTTGGGCATGATGTCCTCGCTGGGGTATTCACAGGTGTTGTAGTAGTCGATGGAGTGGACGATGCGCAGGTACAGGAGCAGGCGGTCCAGGACCTGGAGCCGGTTGAGAGAGGGAGCGCTCACATTTTCACATCAGCCAACAGGTTTTTTTTCCTTCATAAAACAGATAATTCCGGCCCTTGATTCTGATTGGCTCCAAGCAGTTGTAAAATGACATCCCTGTGTGACCACATCCAAATTAGACCGATCCGTTCAAAAACTGGGCAACCAATAGGATAGGCCCATTTCATCACATGTTAATATAATAGGTTTTATCAGATCATCACGTGACCCTGCTGCTGTGTTAACATGACATGACTTGGTCTGAAAGGTACGGCGCCGTAACAAATCGGTCACGCTGTGCAAAGACCGATAGTGGGCGTGACGATCCACCCACCCTGGCCAGCTTGTCGTCCCTCTCCACGGGGGTCTCGGAGGGGTTGCCCTCCTTGGGGCCTTCGTCCGAGTCTCCTCCGCTCACACTGCCCAGGAGCTCCTCCTCCTCGGCGCTCACCTCCTCGATCAGGTAGTCTGTGATGTTCTTCATGATGGGGTTCTGAGCTGGCAACTTGAGGAGCGCAGGAAACAACAAACATGGTTATGCTGGATTTGATCACAGATGATGTCCTGTATTATTCAGATCATGTTTCTTATTCTTGGTAAGAACTTGTGATCCATATCAAATATCCATATCAATATGCCATAAAGAATACAATTATTATTAAAAACGATTATTTCTAAATAAATATTGTTTATATTTAGAGGTTCTAACCAATGAAGCAATCCGTGTGAGAAATTAGTTGCAGCTCCTAAAGTGAATGCATCTTGGTAGACGTTGGTTGAAATTAAAACGGGAGGTCCCACCCAGCTAGCGTTTAGAGCTAAAATGGCCGCTGGGTAAATAAGGCCTATAGATGGCACAGCTCCACAGTGGCCACCAAGCCGCCCTTCTCTTATTATTGCGGGCGTATTCTCATTCTGTCACCTCGCTGGTCTGGCCCTCCTCGTCAGGCTTGTGGCTCCACAGCCCTCCCCTCTCGTCCAGGGCGTGGACGAGCTTGGCGGCCATCTTGATGTCGTTGCGGAGCACCTGCTTGTGCTGCGTGATGCCGTTGATGTTACGCACGCGCCGCACAAGGTCGCAGTTCACGCCCGGCGCCAGGTCACAGTCCCGCAGCTACGAGGAACGGAGGAAGACATTGGTTGCGAGAAAACAAAAGAGGTGTGTCGACCAAAGTTTACAAAAGAATTCACTGTCGTTTTTTCCATATTCCTACAATTACTATTTTAGTAATTTTAGTAGGGCTCTTAACCAAATTACCCTGCAGGCCATTCAGATACAAGTCATGAGGAGCAGGTAGGAGTAAAGTATCTTACTCAAGGATGCCTACAGGTAGACCGCGAACACTGGGGATTGAACCCAGTACCTTTCGTGTCATTAAAGTAATCCTGTGCACACTTTTTAATCGTGTAAAATTGATCGCTTGTTTGATTGCTATTTTATGGTTGCTCAAGTGTCATCTATTGCACTCCTAGCCATGACTGTCTGTGTTCCTGCTCATGTTTCCTTGCTTTTCCCAGGGGGGTTTTTAAGTATTTCCTTGCTCAGTTCGGTGGTTGAGGATTAAGAGGGCACGTCATCAGATATGAGCGCTATGAGAGCTGTAACCGTGATCAATACCACAGGCTATTTATAAAACGGTGGAGTGTGAGCGTCTCACCCGAATGTTCTGGAGGTTCCAGCAGATCTCCTTTATGTTGACGCTACGATCAAACGTCACCCAACAGCGTCGGAAAAACCTGGACACATTTGGAGGACGTTTATTTAAATAGTCCGACTTGGATGCGAGTGTACAACCGACATGGCTGGACTGGACTACGATCGTTGGTGGAGAACCGACCTGCGTTCAGGGTGTGGGTCTGACAGGCAGACGCGCAGGAAGCCGGGGTATCGCCGGCACAGCTGATAGAATAGAAATAAAAATACAGCAGCGTAAATAAATAAAAAACATTCTGGATGGAGCGGAGTGAGCCATCAGTGGTATTATATTGTCAGGAGTAATCAATAATTACATGGAGTTTTACACTTTAAATGAAGTTAAAAAAAGAAATATATATATATATATATATATATATATATATATATATATATATATATATATATATAATAGATTTATTTTTAATTTTTTTAATTTAATATTGGTATTTTTAATATTAGGGAGGGAAAGGAATTTGTCAAAACAAAAGATTTTAAGTAAATGGCACTTTAGTAAGTCAAATTGATGGTTCGATCAAATCAAACAACACAGGAACTGAGGCACAGTCTCAAACACTCACAGAGATGATCTCAGTCTTGGAGATGGCAGGCGCGATGCTCCTCATGAAGAGAGAGCAGGTCTTGTGGAGGGGTCGTGGCCTGGGAGCATCATCCTTGGGCTTCTTCTTCTCCTCCCTCTCTTCCTTCTCCTCTTCCTCCTCCTCTGGTTCCGCTGGCTTCTTCTCCTCCTCCTCCTCCTCCTCCTCCTCTTTCGTTTCCTTCTCGTCAACTGGCAGTTGGGGAGGAGTAATGAATGTTAGCTTGATGTGAAACGCAACAACATCAACGTCATCTTGCCTCAAATTGTAAGATCTTGGCGGCCCTGACCTTTGCCCTCCTCTTCCTCCTTGATGTTCTTGTCCGGCTCCTCCTTCTCGGCGGGTTTGTCCGAGGAAACCGAGTTTGAGTTTGAGTCAGAATCCGAGTCTGACTCGCTCTCCGAGGCACTGGCCTCGTCTTCACTGTCGCCACTCCTCTTCCTCTTCCTCCTTGTCTGAACAGAAATGGAGAACGTGAATAACAATGAACATCACTTGCTTGAGTTTGATCTGTCAGTTTTGGGCTTTTGGGTCCTTGCGTTTAATTGGTGGAGAAGCAGAATACAGCGGCAAAATGACACACTGACCTTCTTGCTTTCAGGAACTTCTTTGCTTGGAGACTCTTTCTCCTTCTCAACCTTCACTCCGTTTCCCTCTCCGGGACAGGCAGCGCCGCCCTTCTCCAAGATGGCTGGATTACTCTCCACCTGCAGCACAACCGTCACCAGTACTGCTATTACACAGCAGTAAATAACTTCCATAATAGAAAGAGTAAAAGAAGGTGCAAAAAAATATAATTTGAGAGCCACACTCCCAAGCATACCCGGTCGTTCTTGTCTTTGTCTGCTTGGGGCTTGCGGTCTCCCTCCACCCCTCTAGGGTCCTCCCTTCTGGAGGACTCGCCCCCGCCTGGACCGGCTGCAGGCCTCTCACGCTCCCTCTCCCGTTCTCGCTCCCTCTCCTCTTCCTCGAAGGCCTGATCCAGGATACGAAGGTCATGATCGGTGCCTCCTTCCATCTTTATCACAGCTGCAGGGAGGGAGAGAAGGGAGACATTATGGTATTGGGCCATCATTATGGACCGGATGGATGGGTTTTCCCATTACAACGCAGAAGGTTGTCAAATACTCAAATTCATCTTGATGCATTTACCAAAACAATTAAATCGATATATATAACACTTTGTCTGCTTGTAACCTCAGAAATCCAAGTGTTCGGTTGCTTTTCCATGTTTCAGAACATTATAAAATAAATATACCATGACTATAATACATTATTATTAATACAATTATTATAAATCCAATCAACGCAGTTTATAGTTTGCCAGACTGAACCGGGAGCTACGGTGGAACGCATTCGTTTGGGGGGGGGGGGGGGGGGGGGGTTTGTACTGAATCGTTGTACAGAACCATCCATCCAGTACTGAATCAGTAAAACTACGACCACAGTTCGACTGTTTTTACCTGCATCCAGGACCTTGGTGATGGCCTGCGCACGGTCAATGTCCAGCGAGACGTTGTCCAGCCAGTTGTTCTCCATGAGGAACGTGAAGACATTGAGGCGGTTCTGGAGGGAGCCATGGGCCTCCCCCGCCAGCCGCTCCATCTCGTCAGGGTGGTACTTGGACCGGAACCTGCGGTCATGGGAGGGGGGGGGATAAAAAAAAAAGAAAGAAAAAAAGAAAGAGGCGTAGGGAGAGGATGGAGGGGGATTGGATGGGATGGATGGAAAGCACACGTTAAATGGCTGCATGTCACTGCAACATTGCCAATGATATCAAGAGGAAAAACAGAACAGTTTATTTTCACATTAGAATCATTCAGTCAATCAAGATATTTTATCGGGGAATATTTAATCTGCTTTTATTAAGACTTCTACAATTAAAATTGTATTTAAAAAATGGCATCCAGGTGTCTCAACATCGTCATTCCTATTCAATCTAAGCAATTAAGGTTGTCCTTAAAGTATGGATGGATATCTCCTCACTGCCTTTATGAGAAAGCCTGTCGGTATCTTACCAGAGACAGCTAAAAATAACAGGGTGATGCATTGTAAGAAAATCATCAGAACATTTATTATTTCATAATTTTGACAGAAAGAATAAAACAACAAAAACTATTGAGTGGACTAAATTTACCTTCGGGTCTCCCAGTTTAATAACAAATAAATACCAAGAGAGGTCTCTTCTGTGAAAGTGTGCTCCACTTCACGGCACTGGTGTGTTTGTACACACTCATACTCTGTTTTGGGGCAATTCGTCTACTGATCCGAATGTAAAAAGAAAATGGAGAGTGGGGGGGGGAAGGTAAAAACCATGAAACGGACCAAAAATAAAAAAATAAAAAAAGCAGCTCCATGCGCGTTCGTCTGTGCTTCACTGTCTGTCTAAGAGCCCTGGTACTGTGTGTCTAAAAGTGCAGCTGCATTGTGCGCAGCGCGTGCCCTGGCTGACTAAAGCGACGCAATCCCGCGCGGTTGTGTTTCCACTTTTTCTTATCGGCGAAAAACAAAAAAAAGAGACACTTCGTCGTCAAGGAAGTGGCAGTTGAGCGGAGGGAGGAAGGATTGGTTATGGCACAACAGAACAATAAGACAGTAAAGACATCTGTAGCATTAACATGCAGTACTTAAATCTATGACATCAGAACAATATCAAAAGCAAGGAAATGCATTTTTTGTTGTAATGATTGCCAAGTTACAAAAAAATCTTGTTGGTAAATGTGTATAAAATTTAAATTATGTGAATTGTTAAGACAAATGTTAATTCCGTTGCTTTCCAAGCTCAATATTACGAGGACCATTTACAATGGTGGCTTGGTGGAACTTCACATAACTAATTTAAAATAAAGATAAGTTCCTGGCAAAAAAAATGTCCATGGAACAAGGCCCATTACAGCCAGCAGATAAACAACAGGACATTTAAATAACTTGTCAACATTTTTGAAGGCACATGTCCTCCAATATCTAAACTGATCAGAGATGAAGCTGTGTACTATAACGATATTATAAAAACTATTCCTTACGCTATTGCCCTCTTCTACATATGTGCATATAATACATAGTAAAAGACAGTGAATTCCGTACCACTCTTCGTCTTTGTGCGTCAGAAAGAAGTCCTGCATCTGCTGCCGGCGGAAGTCCATCTTGTACTCGTTGTAGTGCTTGACGGCCTCCGTCTCGTCCACAGAGTCATCCAGAGACACCAGGAACTCCTTGAAGTTCTTCATGATCGGAGGAGGTGGACCCAGGTCCATGTCATGGATGTTGCCTAGCCTAGAAACCCCAGACACACATGAATATCAGTGGCTGCCATCTTTGTTTTTTACAAAAATGCCTCAACTGCCTATCTTTCTGAACAGGAAAGGGGCCAGACCTATCTGTCAGAGCAACCTATCTGTCAGAGCAACCTATCTGTCAAAGCAAATTAAACATGATCTCATAGATTCATCTGGTTCCCTTCCCAGGCTATAAGTACCCCATACACACATGAATATACTGTTCAATCTTAACCAGTCAGTTACTACTGAAAATCGGAAAGGTTAATGTTAGGTATGTGCTGTTTGACTCCAAAGAGGGGGGCTTATCCAGCCCAGCAGGCCTCACCTTGCCTGGATGGGGATGCCATGGTGAGGCTGCATCAGGTGCATGTCTGGATGGCCCCAGTGCTGCGGAGGGGCATAGCTGGGACCACCACCACCACCGCCGCCACCACCACCACCTCCACCACCACCCCCACCGTATCCCATGTCATACCCCCCATGGTAGTGGTCTCCACCGTGGTCATCCCTGCACACACAAAGACCAGAGCCTTAAAACAAGATTACAGTACTGAACAGTGGATATGTACTAGTCACTTAAAACAAGAATACAGTACTGGACAAAGTTCCTAACTGTGAATTCAGATACATGTTATCAAGGAGCAGGTAGAGGTTTGACATCTTGCTCAAGGACACCTACAAGCTAGGCTGCATACTTTGGAGATCAAACGTGTTGCCTTTTGGCTGGGAGTTGAACATCCTAGTCTAGACACAACACTCCTCTCCCATAGGTTTTTGGAGTCAAAGTCATTCTTACCAGTCTCTCCTCATGCGTTTCTGCTGTGGGTTGATGTCGTGCCTGGGAGGGGAGAACCTCTCGCGACGACCTCGGTCATAATCCCGGTACTCGGCACGACTTCGCCGTTCCCTGCCGCCCCGGTCCCATTCCCTGACACACAAGAACGGTTACGGTCCGCACACTCGACTTCTCGTCCAGAACGTTGTGTTCGTATATAGGGACTCTTGTTGAGCGCCATCAGTGTGAGTTACTGCATCGTTGTTTTTTTATTTTACCTGTCATTCCAGTCGTCCCTCCGTCGGTCGTCTCTCTCTCTAGAACGATCATAGTCACTCCGTTCCCGTCTAAATTTATCTCTCCTCCTGCGATCGTACTCGTCATCGCTGTCCCCCATCTCCACGAGGAGGCAGGATAGCTAGAGTTACAAAGAGGAACGATTGGTTAGTCTCAATCTGACAATTTGATGGGGGGTTAAGTTAAACGCCGGGTGGTTGGTTCAAGGTACCTACTTTACTAGAAGCAATAACATAGATGGGGAGGAACAGCGGTTTTCTTAGTTTTCTGCGGTTGACAATTGATAAATAAAGTTGACAATTGGGCGATGAAATTGTGATCCTAATTCACTAGGGAACGTGTGCATAAATCCATAGGTCTATAGATCTATACACATTCCCTAGGAAATAAGCAATACATAACACATGTAGTTTTATTGGAGATAGCCGACGTCCATCATTGTGTGCATTTCAGATTTTAATCAAATTAAGCAGTATCCTTAATGTAGCCGTTGCAACAGGTGAGATGCAGCCATTTACAACAGGTGAGACGCAGCCATTTACAACAGGTGAGACGCAGCCATTTACAACAGGTGAGACGCAGCCATTTACAACAGGTGAGACGCAGCCATTTACAACAGGTGAGACGCAGCCATTTCCAACAGGTGAGACGCAGCCATTTACAACAGGTGAGACGCAGCCATTTACAACAGGTGAGACGCAGCCATTTACAACAGGTGAGACGCAGCCATTTACAACAGGGGAGACGCAGCCATTACACCACAGCCCTGCCTGTGTGCTAGCTAGTTGGTGGGGCGTGAGACCGTTTCTTCAAACCAAACAAGCCAACTTTGTTCGCACTTAACTGAAAATGCGCAAACAAAAACCGATACTGCATTTCAGAGGGAGGACCGCCGCGGCACCACGTACTTATGGCGATATCCATGTGTTACTACTACGGCAACTTGGAGGGACAGCCGGCTAGCGTTAGCCTACAAGCTAGCGACTAGCCGCCGCTGCACAAGACAGGAACCCGTTACAGGAGACACTCGGGAGAACTGAATTGCGCCGCTGCAGAGTACACGCATCGCCGTGGCGAGCGGCGGGCCACTTCAACACCGTTAAATACCTGTTATTTGTAGGGTTTTCTGTTGCCCTCTTTTGTTCTCTCGCTTTATCTGCGGCTCAGCTTTTTCGTCTCGTAAAACGATGACGTCAAACTCAATCGACGAAATAGGCCCCGCCCTCTCCCCCTCGTGCCTCAGCAGGCCCCGCCCCTCCCCTCCCCTCGTGATGGGGCCTCAGCCCGCATGCTCCCCTAATGTAATTGTATTCATTACAATGTTGGCCCCTAATTGGCCCAATAATGACATATGCAAGTAATTGGCTTAATATTAAAAAAAATACCAACACAGCAGTGTGAAGAAAAATGTTATCAACATTCATTGAACTCATGAAGCCAATCCTAGCTGTAATAATTATAGGCCTTCCAGTAATTATGAAATATACTTGTAGGTATAATTGTGGGTATGAGGCTTTGTTCTTATAATACATGAAAGGGGTTTGATCACCGATGGCAGCGTACAATGGAAGGTGGGCTCGCCATGTCGCCATTGAAAGAGCGTAGGGAGAATAGCTTCTGGTATTTAAGACAATTAAACATTAAGTTTAACTTGGAGGAGGCTGGACCATGTCAGTAGGATGTGCCCTCTAGTTGGTATATAATACAAACCGTTATATATAATATAAACCGTTGAAGTAGATTGACTGACTGTAGGTTGATTGGAGTCGGACTGAAGTGTCCGAAGAACGAAGAATCAGATGAGACATTTATTTGTCCTCTTCACATCTGACCTCGCCTCCCTCCTCCTCAAGGTGGACTACCATTCTCGTTGGAAGGACCCGCTGCCTCAAGGAGACGCTCCAGTCAGAGTGGCATGCAGCAGGAGGGACACAGCGGGAACACGGCCTCATTGTGTATTGTCCACTTTTGGCCCACAGAACACAACTCAGTAACACAGACAGACGATGTCAAGTCAACTCATAGTGTGTTGTCTTCAACACTCATTCACTTTTCCACCATACAAATAATAAACATGTAGGGATCAGAATGAAACAAATAGGCCTTTTTTTCTTTTTTTTACCTGTACAGGTACACTTTAAGATTGATCATTGTGATGCATTTGACATTTCACATGTATTTTGTAGCCCCTTTCTTTGTCCTTCCTCTGAATTTCAATTGCTTCCTCATGTAATCCAGGAGAACGCTTTGCCAGGCACGCCTGCCCCTCGCTCCGCCTCCCCCCACCACCGCAGACACGTCCTGGACCTGTGGAGGAGCGCTCCGGCGGCCATCTTTAGGGCCTCCGTCCGACCCGTAATTCATCTCCGACTGGTCTAGCGTTATGTAGATGATGTTCTGGTCAAAGGCATAATCGGAAACAGCCTATTATCCGCACAAAAACAATAGTGAGTAATGAATGGGAGGCATAAAGAGCTGACAGTCGACAATACAAAACAGATCAATATAAATAACACATTTACAGGACTATAAAACAGCATGCACTGTATTATACAATATATTTGAAGCGAACAGTCATTCTGCATTCAGTCCTTTAGATCAAGTAGGCCTACACTGATTTAAAGACTCCTTTAGGTCCCCTATTTTACCACCAGATGTGATGTAGATTAGCCATTATAAGCCATTTCAAAATCTACCCTCTTGTGACATCACACATTGGAGGGTCCACCCAGAGGTCTGATAGATCAGCCTACCAGCCAACCCAGTGGGCTGAACCAACTGGTAGGCTGATCTATCCATCATACAGGTGGACACTCCTTGTGGCGTCACTAGAGGGTAGATTTTGAAATGGCTTGTAATAGCCAGTCAACCTGGTGGTAAAACTCCTCAACCTTTAAAGTTCATGCAAACATTAAGACCTGAGAATGCAGCGGCCAACTCTCTGCGCTAAGCGACCTCTTGAAAAGTAAAACAGTGAGTTTGATGTGTTTATCTCAGGACCAAGTAGGCCCATTATATCTGCACTGCAAGTATATATTATCTACATATCTGCACATGTCAAGTGTACACAAAGCGTGAATATTTTCTACTTAAACAGAAACATTGCTGTATAAATGTCAACACCTTGGCACGGTAACAGGATAGTACAGTGCAGAGAGTGTGCAAGTCCCAGCGTCTGCATCTGAGTTTACTGTAAGTTGCTTTGGATTTAAAAAAAAAGTGTCCCCTCTAAATGACTCATTAGTATAACTAGAGTACAGGTGTATATCTCCATGTAAAATGTTGTGTTATCCCAGATCCATTCTTGTCAGCATTTGCAGCATTCAGTGCTTTGAAATTAAGAATGTAGCCGATGTAAAAAGACAACATTTGAGATGCTGTCACCTCACCTGTTCCTGGAGGAGCGTTTCGGAGGAGAGCGGTGCAGACGAGGGGACCGGCAGAAGGAGCAGCAGCAGCAGCCAGGATCCCGGCTTACGAGACCGAGGCGGCAAGGAGCCGGACATCTCTGCTTCCAAGTAGTAAGGACTTTAGCTGCAATTTAAATGTGCTCATGCCTCCAGCTAGATTAAAACAGGATGGTGGAGGCTAGCTTGGTACAGGTTTTTGTTCCTCCTCTGTAAAGTTTTCATTGTTTCAATGGATTGTGTGTAACGGATTAGCTGAATATGATGTCATGTTCCATGATGAATAAATGCCCTTACAATATTCACCACTCCATTTTTAAGCCATTTATATGAAAATGTAACCATGACCTATTGTTCTCACACGTTCTGGAAGCAGAGCTAAACATGCTCAACACCTACTGAGCCGCAATAGAGCATATGTGAAAGCAGTCCTCTAATTAACACTTGCTGCTCTTTGCCTGAAAAGTACCAAGCTGGGTCATGCACAGCCCAGCACAGAGTTTGTATGGAGGGATTAGTAGTGCCGGCTAATCACTCGCTGCAAGTCGCACAATTACGCACAAAGAGTTCATTCATTAATAACGAATTAATGAGGACCACGAAAAAGAAGAAAGACAAAGCTGGGATATTTCATGAGCAAAGCTTCGGGTTGGATGAGTATGGGGGCGGGGCCCCGTTTTCAGGCCGTCCAATGGGACGATGAGGGTGAGGAGATACATCAGAAATGAGGATGACTGTCAGGTGTTGGATTGTTTTGGAGGAGATAAAATGTTGTAGTGTTCGAGTGCACACAGTGTTCCCCTAGTGCACCCACAGTGTTCCCCTAGTGCACCCACAGTGTTGCCCTATAGTGCACCCACAGTGTTTCCCTAGTGCAGCCACAGTGTTCCCCTAGTGCAGCCACAGTGTTCCCCTAGTGCAGCCACAGTGTTCCCCTAGTGCACCCAGTGTTCCCCTAGCGCACCCAGTGTTCCCCTAGCGCACCCAGTGTTCCCCTAGCGCACCCACAGTGTTCCCCTAGCGCACCCACAGTGTTGCCCTATAGTGCACCCACAGTGTTGCCCTATAGTGCACCCACAGTGTTCCCCTAGTGCACCCACAGTGTTGCCCTACAGTGCACCCACAGTGTTGCCCTATAGTGCACCCACAGTGTTGCACTATAGGGCAACACAGTGTTGCCCTATAGTGCACCCACAGTGTTCCCCTAGTGCAGCCACAGTGTTCCCCTACTGCACCCACAGTGTTGCCCTACTGCACCCACAGTGTTGCCCTAGTGCACCCAGTGTTCCCCTAGTGCATCCACAGTGTTCCCCTAGTGCACCCAGTGTTCCCCTAGTGCATCCACGGTGTTCCCCTAGTGCACCCACGGTGTTCCCCTAGTGCACCCACGGTGTTGCCCTAGTGCACCCACGGTGTTGCCCTAGTGCACCCACGGTGTTGCCCTAGTGCACCCACGGTGTTGCCCTAGTGCACCCACGGTGTTCCCCTAGTGCACCCACGGTGTTCCCCTAGTGCACCCAGTGTTCCCCTAGTGCACCCACAGTGTTCCCCTAGTGCACCCACGGTGTTCCCCTAGTGCACCCACGGTGTTGCCCTAGTGCACCCACGGTGTTGCCCTAGTGCACCCACGGTGTTGCCCTAGTGCACCCACGGTGTTGCCCTAGTGCACCCACGGTGTTCCCCTAGTGCACCCACAGTGTTGCCCTAGTGCACCCACAGTGTTGCCCTAGTGCACCCACAGTGTTGCCCTAGTGCACCCACAGTGTTGCCCTAGTGCACCCACAGTGTTGCCCTAGTGCACCCACAGTGTTGCCCTAGTGCACCCACAGTGTTGCCCTAGTGCACCCACAGTGTTCCCCTAGTGCACCCACAGTGTTCCCCTAGTGCAGCCACAGTGTTGCCCTAGTGCACCCACAGTGTTGCCCTAGTGCACCCACGGTGTTGCCCTAGTGCACCGACGGTGTTCCCCTAGTGCACCCACAGTGTTGCCCTAGTGCACCCATCACTGCGAGGTAAACAGCACATGGCACACGTCACAAGTGCAATCCTTAACATACACATACATATCAATGTGTCGGTGTTTTGTAATATATATATTAGGCCTTCACGATATCAGCAAAATGTGCGATGTGCGATCACACTGTTCAATATTGCGATGACGATATGACTTGCGATAAATAAGAAAATATTTAAGTTTGCATACAGTTCCTGTCTCTTTCAGATTGTTCAGCTTTAATAGATTCCCTGCTTTTAGGTATTCTCAACACTGAATAGCTGATGGTAATTACATAAAAAAAGGGAAAATAATATTCTTGTGCATGCTTTTATTGAAACCCACATAACATTAATTTACATGTTATTGTAAAAATAAATTAAAGTTTCCTTACCCTGCTCTCAACAAAAACAAAACGTATCTATTGAAATAAAAGAATCTCAGGGGGAAAAGAGCTTAAATAAATAACACAAATAAATTCTGGATTGGATACTGACAGGGTTAAATAATGTCCAAAACATACTCCGTAGTTTGTGGTTTAAAATGTATATGTTAAGGACGAAAATGAAAACATCCCCGCTTAGCAAATGGTATCATCCTCTTCTCACCCCTCCTTCTCCTCTGCACCGCTCCGCAGCCCGACCGTCCAGCGCGACTCACGCAGAGTGAGATCCGTTTAGTTGTAGTGTTGTGAATCAACTGAGTAAGTGCTCCAAAGCTCTCACACTTCTTTCCTTTTACCGAGAGTTGTTCCGATTCCGATACCATATCGGTGAGTGCTGGAGTCCAGGCACCGTTTACCAGTTAGCTCTGTTAGCCCGGTTAGCTCCGTTAGCGCCATTAGCGCCATTAACGTAATTTACGTAAGTTATTTACGTAACTTACGCAAATTACGTAAGTTATTACGTAAATAACTTACGTAATTTGCGTAAGTTATTTACGTAATAACTTACGTAATTTGCGTAAGTTACGTGAATTGCGTAAGTTACGCAATTCACGTAAGTTATTACGTAAATAACTTACGCAAATTACGTAAGTTATTTACGTAATAACTTATGTAATTTGCGTAAGTTATTTACGTAATAACTTACGTAATTTGCGTAACTTACGTGAATTGCGTAACTTACGCAATTCACGTAAGTTATTACGTAAATAACTTACGCAATTCGCGTAAGTTATTTACGTAATAACTTACGTAATTTGCGTAAGTTATTTACGTAATAACTTACGTAATTTGCGTAAGTTATTTACGTAATAACTTACGCAATTCACGTAAGTTATTTACGTAATAACTTACGCAAATTACGTAAGTTATTACGTAAATAACTTACGTAATTTGCGTAAGTTATTTACGTAATAACTTACGTAATTTGCGTAACTTACGTAAATTACGTAAATAACTTACGTAATTTGCGTAACTTACGTGAATTGCGTAACTTACGCAATTCACGTAAGTTATTACGTAAATAACTTACGCAATTCGCGTAAGTTATTTACGTAATAACTTACGTAATTTGCGTAAGTTATTTACGTAATAACTTACGCAATTCACGTAAGTTATTTACGTAATAACTTACGTAATTTGCGTAAGTTATTTACGTAATAACTTACGTAATTTGCGTAAGTTATTACGTAATAACTTACGTGAATTGCGTAAGTTATTACGTAAATAACTTACGCAAATTACGTAAGTTATTACGTAAATAACTTACGTAATTTGCGTAAGTTATTTACGTAATAACTTACGTAATTTGCGTAACTTACGTAAATTACGTAAATAACTTACGTAATTTGCGTAACTTACGTGAATTGCGTAACTTACGCAATTCACGTAAGTTATTACGTAAATAACTTACGCAAATTACGTAAGTTATTACGTAATAACTTACGTAAATTACGTAAATTGTGTAAATAACTTACGTAATTCGCGCGTCTTTTCTGGTCCGTCGTCATGGAAACATGAAGCCCTGCCAGTGGTGCGGCGTTTGGACCAGAGTGAAAACAAACGAAACGACACATCACTGTATACCACCAGTATGTGTGAAAACACTCACTGTGGCTTTTTAAATTAATTGTTATTTATTC
The DNA here is from genome assembly GCA_030340625.1 of Merluccius polli. Classification (NCBI taxonomy): domain Eukaryota; kingdom Metazoa; phylum Chordata; class Actinopteri; order Gadiformes; family Merlucciidae; genus Merluccius; species Merluccius polli. Next base: position 42,443 of record JAOPHQ010006659.1, read on the forward strand.
ATAGATCTATATCTGTTATTTTTCAGTTGTCTGACTTCAAACCAGACAATAAAATAAAGTTAAATGTTTTTCTTTTGCTGTATTCATTCATGTTTTACAGAGGATTTAACCTGAACCAGGCTTTGCAACAATAATAATCACATCACATTCATGGGGGCATAGTATATACTAACTCCTAGCGTTACTCTGTGTGTGTGTGTGTGTGTGTGTGTGTGTGTGTGTGAGTGTGTGTGAATGATAAAGTTATTTTTCAATAGACATATTTTTTGTTTTTGTGTGAAAAAAGGGTGGGTGGTGGCAGTGGGCTCATTGGGTGCTCAGCGCCCCTGACGTAGCGTTCTATTTTTGACGCGAGCCGCTGCTGAAACGCATCAATTTAAACAAAGCAGACCGACCGGGCAGGAAGTGAAATAGTAAAAGCCATAGAGCATCCGGTCAATTTTCAAAATAAAACCACCCTCCCGATCGAACACGGCCACAAATCGTCGTTTATAACTGACTTTGTCTATAGGCTACAGCACAACACATTAGGACATAACAACAATAAACAACACTAAACACAATTAAACCAGACAAAAAAGTAAACATTTACTATATATCGTCTACCAACTCATGGTAGAAGCACACAAATCTAGGAAAAACGACCAAATCAACAGCAAATCAACTTCTGACAGACAAAGCAACTGCAAGTCAACTTCGGAAAGGCAAAGTAACCTTTTATTTGTTTGTTCTATTTTGACATCTACAAATGATCGCGTGGTCTCCTGATTCTCGCGTGGTCTTGTAGTTCTCGCGTGATCCCGCGAATCCTGCCGCCTCGCAGCGCTACGCTGTAGGGGACGTGAGCGTCGCGTTACGGCTGCGTCGCGGTCACCGCTGCTGATCGCTGCCACTCTAGTCAATGAAAGTATTTCCACCGGGCCGCTGCGGAACGTCTCAGCAGCGTCCCAGGAGCGGCGCGCCGCAGCCGCAACGCTATCTTTACGTAGCGTTAAGGCTCATTTATGCTCAACGTTAAATACGCATACGGATACGGACGGAGCCTTTCGTCCGTACTCTGCGTTCATTTCGTCCGTTTTTCGACCGTTTCCACAAAGCTTACGGATACGCACCAAACGGAGCAGTACCACCGGAAGCCGTGGGGGCGCTGTTGCCGTCACTACCCGATACGGAGCCTAGAGCCAGTGTGAGACAGAAGAAGAAGACACACGATGGCTGAACTTTTTGAAGACCTTTTTACCGACCACCGCCTCTTACAACGAGCCCGTTTTCTTCTTTTATTTATTATGTACATAATCAAGACCTCCTCCATAGTCGCCATGTTTGTTGTTTTCTTTTTACAGTCTATGGTTTGTTGTCATAAACTTTTGACTCTGCGCTGCCCCCTAGTGGATGTATTGGTTAACATCTATGCCAACGTAAAGGACGCATGGAAGTATGTGAGCAGTGACGGTAACAACGTTAGAAACGGACGCGTACAATTACGTCCGTACGTCGAGCATAAATGAGCCTTTATCCTGCAGGAACGTCAGCGAAGCTTGGCGTCATCTGATTGACTGGTGTGTGCATGCATGGCCCCAAATGTCAGAATGCCACGGCGAGTGTGCATGGCGAACTTATCGCATTACAGACCAGCTTTTGCGATGTGTTTATCGCGAACGTTCACATCGCGATGACGATGACAATTCGATTAATCGTGCAGGCCTAATATATATATATATATATATATATATATATATATATATATATATATATATATATATAGCAAATATAAAGACACTGGACGTCCATCATGTAGTTGTGATCAAGAAATGTTTAATTTGTCAACATAACGTAATTCTTTTTCATGCACATTCCAACCTCGACAGTTGAGTAAAGAGTCGGTTGTATGTAACCATGACAAACAACTCTTTGAAGCACTGTGCAAATAGTGCCCAACCCAGAGCCCTGCTCCTGTCTTTCCACACCGCGTGTCGCAGACCGACAGACACGGTCACATCCACCACCTTCAACCAACAACACTCATCAAAGCTGCAGTGGGAATGTTGCTCTTGCTCATATAAAACGGTTAGACAGACAAAAAAATGTTTAACTGCAGTTAAACAACTATATTTTTAAGCAGATTTAAGCATCTTTATGCCCTGGGTGGAACAAATGAACAATCCAGGAGTGTGTTACTTTTTCTAAGGACGGTCCAATGAAAAGATCACAATATAACATTATAAATGTTTCTTAACCTAGCTAAGCAAAGTTTAAAATGTGTGGCTATGTTATCCAAGCTATATAGGTACAATGTTCTCAGCAGATTTATCTGAAATTGCAAAGCGGCTACACATTAGTTACAGTCAGTACTGTATGGCCCATCAAAACGATATCAACACGATATCAACAACATCCAGGTAATCAAAATGGAGCGTTCCTCCAAGCCAAAAAGTATCGGCATGTTGGGTCAAGACTGAGTTAAAGTGTTGTGTTGGCAGTAGACATGGCTGGCCAGCAGTCAGACCTCAGCTGACTGGGTTAGGCTGAGGTTAGTTTCAGGACGTTTTTTGCTTTTTTGTTAGTGTTTTTGTTTTTGTTTTTTACAAATGGGCCAAGGAGTTACTGTTGGAAAGAAACTGGCACATATTATCCCTTCAATTTCCAAATAAAAAGATTAAACCAAGACGGCTTTCTTACAGTTTAAAACATTTCCAGGGTTAAACATTTTGCATTAAAATAACTCCACCAACAGTTGACTAACATTGTATTTTTATGATAATGCTTTAAAGCCCTTCTAAAAAAAAATGGAATTAAATATTTCACTGCACTATTTACATACCCACCAACGTTTCCAATACACATGACAAATTGGATAAATCTAAAAAATATGTATGTACAATGATCATAAACAGACTCAATATTGTCATGTTAAAGCAGCAGAAATGTTAACTATAGGAACTCCGAATTACTGTGGAACTCTAATTCCTATGAAATACATTTTAGGAAAACCTAGCATTTCAAACAACAGTTGACCTAGAAAACCTTAAAGAAAAGTTGAACGTCTTAATAACGATTAAAAGGAAAAGTGTTAAAGATGTATACATCATTAAGGGAAATATTTCAGGTACATTGCACATAAACATTGTTTCTAAATGAATGACACTAGGGCCAGGAGTTAGCTAAGAGTATTGCTGAAGAATACTGATTAGCCTATTAAAGTGAAGTTATGTTCTTTACATTATTGCTTATATTACTTCAAACCTATGTGTTGTTGGGTTCCTCGGGGCGTAAGACAAAGTAAAGATTTACTCCATGACGTGTTAAGTTCGCTACGAATATCTATGTGTCAGTGGTGGAGGAGGGGTTCGATTAAACATTTGCTTTGGCTTTATGAAATATTGGATGAATGTGTCGGTACGGTAGTACAAAAACAGATGACAGATTGGGTTAGTGTTCTGACACAATCAGACCAAAGTGACGTGTGTTTTACAACATCTCCACGGCTAAAGACCAGGTCACGTGTTACCACAATAAATGCACACGCACACGCTTCCAGACTGTAATGAGGTGTAGGGCTCGCCTCTAGACAGAATCACCCTCAGGACAAAACAATTTAGGAGGTCTAGTGCCTACCCCCCACCCCTCCCTCACACCCCCACCCCCCCTGTACCGATGAGCTGGGCGATGTCGTCGTCGGTGGGGTGCGCGTCCTCCCCCGTCCCCTCGCTCTCCGAGTCCGTGCTTTCCTGGGGGGAGTAGTAGCCCTGGTAGCCCAGCAGCGGTGAGTCGCAGCGGGGGGGACGGAGGCAGGCACTGGGCGGTGGTCACGGAGATGGTGGCGGAGTAGGAGCCCGCCAGGCTGCCGGACGGGGAGCCGGGGTTGGAGGGCCGCAGCAGCGGCGTGCGCTCCGAGTCGCCGCCTTCGCCACCGTCCTCCGCGTCTCGGCGCCGCGCCACCACCACCGTGTCCTCCTCCTCCTCCTCGTCATCGGACTCGGAGTGGTCCGGGTTGGGCCGGGTCACGCGCTGCTTGCACACGGGGCATGTCTTCTTGGTCTGCGTCAGCCATGGATCCACGCACCTGGAGTGGTAAGCTGGAGAACGGGGAAGATAAAGAATACACATGAATGGGAAATGAAAGGAAAACCTCTGCATGCAAATACATGTGATTATGCATCCAGTGTTGTACGAGCAAAAACAAATAAATTATGGCATTCATTTAATTTAACAAAACTTTTCAATGTTCCCTAAAATGACTTCACAGAAGAAGTCATTAATACAAAAAAATATATATTGAACTAAAAATAGACAAGATGATAAAATAATCGTCAAACTAACTGTACTTGTACAAATGACAAACTTATTAGAAACAATGAAACACAGTGAATAATGCAATTACCATGAGAACACGGTAATACTCTCAGCTTATCTCCTTCTTCATAGTCATCCAGACAGATTGCACAAACGTCGTAATCGTCACCTTTAAAAAAATAGGTTGGAGAAGATGAGAGCTCAAATACATTCGTAATTAGTTCACTCTTCAAGGACCATGAACCAAGCCATGTCACACCAAGTTCAAACTAAATCCAAGCATAGGGAACAATCTGATCAGCAAACACGTACCTCTGGTTCATCAACATTCCTGAGATAGACCCTCAAGCACACTTCTGACATGCTAAAAGCTTGCCTTTATGTGACTATATAAGTGTGTGCATGTGTGTGCTTTGAACAACTCAAGGACTACTCCCAAAGTATGTTCTGGGTACACCACATGTACATGACATTACAGGAGAATTCTCCAAACTACAAGATATCCTTCACAGAATAAACAATAGCAGTAAACATACGAATGACGTGGAGGTTGTGGACTATAAAACAAGGGTTACCTTTTCTAAACTTGTGGATTGGAATGCGCTTCAGTTGATCCTTGGACAGGCGATTTTTCCTCATCCGTTTTCTGTACTGCACACAGCGTACAACCTGATCAAATGAGTACAAAACATTTATTAAAACAGTAAAATTGACATTTATGATCATAGCAATAACATCATCGAAAAATGTATGTGTGTGTATATATATATATATATATATGGTCGTGAGGTGTTACAATACAAAATAACTGGGGAAGCAGTTGGAAAATCATCGCCATGGCAACACACCATGACCACATACCATGATGACGCCCATAACCAGCATGATGAGGCCCACCACTCCGGTGAAGGGAATAAGATAGTACACCAGCGGGAAGGCAAACTCCGGCTTGAGTATCACATAAGCCCTGGGAACACAAGCGGTAGTACAAAATGGAGGACCGCAACATTTGTATCCACAAAATATGTAAACTGGATTTTCTTAAATCCAGCCATGCTTTGACTAATGGGTTGTCATAATAAAATAATCTTAAACCACATGATTGTTTTTAGATACCTTTAATTATTGCTTTAATGATCTACTACTCAGCTTTTTTAGCTTTTTTATCTACTTTAGTCAAACATGATACTAAAATTAAATAAAACCACAATGAGTGCAACACTTTCAAAAAGCACCAATGGGCCTCATCACTTACCCTTCTTCTGGAAGGATGAAGTTGCGGAGAATTTGGGAGGCATAGTAGCTGGTGAACACTGAGGGGATTTCGATCTGCTCCGCAATGGTTTCTACAGACAGACCAGAGCATTAGTATCATTAGCACGAGTATCAAGACTAGTATCAACAATACACACAACTTGAAGGGAAGAAATCTTTATGTATATGTATATTCCTTTTTTGTGTATATGTGCATTTTTTTCCAATTAGGTCCAATGAAAGAAGTGCATCCCAGAGGAGGCCTCACCGTTGCTGTAGTTCATATTGAGCAGGTTTTCTGAGTACATGTTGTGAATGATGGCAGCACTATATCCAGCCTGCTGGGCGTGCAGAACCTAGAAACAAAACAGTGTCATTATTTTTGGCCTTATTCACCAGATAGTAGCCATCTTGGTTCTATACAAATAAAATACAAAATAATAATACATTTTTGGCACAATAATAAATAAATAAATAAATCATTGACATTGAAGCAATGACTGACCTTTATGTCAAAGTTACATTCAAAACGTTTGATCAGAACAATGAACTTCGTCAGGTTGGCATCGCCTATGGGAGGCAATGGAGGGGGCGGGTCTATTGCTGAACAGGCATTCATTGGATGGGATGCCACCAACACACCCTGATGGACAGAAGCAAATATATAAGCATTATGAGGGAATCAGAACCATTGTTTTGCTTTGAACGTGTTTCTCTTCTTGCTTCTTACCATAAGTCCCTCTTTAGGGAGTGTGGAGCCAAACAACGCAGGCAGGTCCTCGAACAACATGGCGGTCATGTTGATATAATGCTATAATAAACCAGAGAAGGAATAAGGAGATATTTGTGTGGAGTAGAATAAGAGGTGTACTTTTATAATCCCAGACGGGGGTGTCACGGCACAAGTACAGGACAGTAATAACAATTAAAAAAGACATTTAAAAATAAAAACATGCAAAAATTTAAAATATATATATATATCCATATACCCAATATGAGCAGTAGAAATGTCAAATACAGAAGGTACATTTTGGTAAATGGTACATGATTGTCATTATCATTCATACACTATTATGCATGTGAGTAAAATGACTTACTGCGTAGATGTAGCCATGTGTAGGTGAGGGGGTCAATGTGCAGCACAAGGCCAGGAAAAGGCCCAGCCGAGCGCCAACGTACCGCACGCCTAGATGTACCATTCTGGCTCCCCAGTGGTGCTACTCAACTGTGGGAAATCCTGGAAAGCGATATAGACATTGGGACTAAGTGGAGGAAGGTTTTACAGATACAATACAATAATCATCAGGGTATTTCTAATACGCAGGGTGCAACATCGTGAATGTTGTGGCTCGTGAACGTTCAAATTTTACCAGCCACTTAATAGATTACCAAAGTTTTTGGGGGCTGGTGAGTGAAGCAAATCTACCAGCCACTTGCATATTTTCCCAGCATTTGTCTGGTGCTAATTTCGTGCCCTGCTAATACGTCTACAGTATTGATCAATAGAGGTTAGTTTCATTTTAAAAACTAACATCCATGTGCCTAAAGACGCACAGCTGTCCGTATTCCAATAGCTGCTGTTGTTTTATAATATATGTCCACTAACTGACTACCTGGTATTTTGACCTCAATAATTCGAGGCTGATACCATTACAAAATACTATTACACTGTAACCCCCAGCCTCACCCAGACGTTGCTTGCGTCTATTTAACGAAATGTGATTATTGTATTTATGATGAGTCGACGCTCATTGCCATTATAGAGTGGCTGAAGTCTCTGGGTGTTACTATGGGGACCCAGCATCTCTATGGGGACCCAGCAGCTCTATGGGGACCCAGCAGCTCTATGGGGACCCAGCATCTCTATGGGGACCCAGCATCTCCTCATGCTTTTGGATCACATCCGTGTATTCAGGAAGCTTATGTAGGAAATGGAAACGGTGCGCGGGGCTCCCAGGCTTAATATTTCCACATTACATTTCACAACTTTCTCCATAAATTCATACCAAATTTCGATGTGTGTATTTCGGTGGTGTAACGAATGAACAGGGTGTACTTTACTGCGTCTGCTGTGTCATTGGGTGTACTTTACTGCGTCTGCTGTGTCATTGGTTTAACTTCTTCTTTCACTTCTTCACATTTTTACATAAACAGGAATCTCCATTATGGTTATGTCATTATCTCCCCCCAAAAAAACTTCCCCAGGCCTGGAAAACACATTCTCAAATTCCTTAAGTTGTCCAGGATTTTCCACTAACATCCGAGTCTGAATATCGATTATTGATAGCCAAAAATAACATTAAAACAACATTAAAGCCAGTTATGGACGACCCTACAGTACATACCGTACCTTGGTGTCCTGGTCCCGGTGAGGTCAGTACCGTCCAGTCCAGTTTACATGTCACCCTGAGGACAAACCACCGTCAAAACACACCCGTTAATCACACTCATCAACATACATGTTCATACCTTACACAACCATATGGTGAAGTTTGACTTTTGGTGACCGCATGCTACCAGGAGATATGGATTATCGTTAGCTAAGGTGCTTTAGTTAGTGTGTGCGGCGCGAGCTAACGACCGGAAAACAACCGCTTCCGACACCGAACCGAACCCACTTCATCACACCGGGTCTGAAATACGTACACTTGTTCACGTACACTTGTTGGGTTTAAAAAAAGACGACCTTTCCGCGTCGCTGAGACGCCTCGAATTTGCTCGGCGTTTAACTTTGTTGTTGTCCTAGTTGTCGTTGTTGTTGTTGTTTTCTTCTTCTGGCGCTTCCTTGTTTAACTGGCGGCGTCTAGGCGTCGCGGCCGCGTGACTGCGACCGCGCGGCGCCCCCTGCCGGCGCGGAGAGGAACAACAGGCGGTTTAATGTTAAACGATCCCTTTGGTGGCCGATGAAATAAATTGAACCAAAAAAAAAAAATCTTAATTTTTTAATTTTCGATTCGACTGGTGATTTCTTGTCATTTGTTAATTTCAAATCGTTTTTATTTATCGGTATATGTGGGCGAATGTTTGTGTAATGTCACAAGATAACCGACAGGGGTCACTGTAGGAGCAAATTATATAATAGGCATCATTTTATAGAGTATGAATCATAGGCCCATCCCTACTATAACTATATATAACCCGGAATAACTATATCACTTTACTATATATGGTAGGAGCAAGCCAATTATTGTATTGTGCGCACGGTTATATCCTTATTCTTATGTCAGTGGTTATATCCTGCTCATTTACAATGTTTTTGTGATCCTTTATTGTGTTCGCACTATGATAATAAAGTTAACCAATGAACAAAACAACCAGACAAAAGCAATAAGTGGCCACATTGAGTCAAATGGGGGTTAATTAACGGTGTCCCCCATCGCCTTCAGGCCTGATTTACAGAGCCGTGGCCTATACTTGGACGCAGTTGACTAGGCCTACCTCTTACCTTTAATAACCCTTCAATGAACATGGAGACTTGTTATGCCTGGACTATTAAACAATCGTTTAATTAAATGGCTCTCTTCGGTTTTTTAATCTTACATAAAGCCCTTTTTCCTAATGGGTTTGCATATGAAACCAGTAAACCCACTCCACCACATCCAACATGGAGAGGGTCTGCTGTGGATGAGACCATCCTGATAGTCACGTTGGCCAAATGTGAACTTGCGAGATCAGGGGTCTTCTCACGAGACTACTGATGTTAGGTCTTAGGTAAAAACAAGCTTTTGATACCAATAATTTGGGACACTTTTATTCTCATGAATATTACAAGTGCTGTGTCAACATCAAGAAAGAGCAGATTCAAGCAGATCAAGCAGATTTAATACTTGCAGTGTGCAAAAATTACAAGATGACAACACTTGCGCAGTGCTAAATGTGATGTAACACAAGAGTCCAGTGTTTCTCTGAGGCGTACGAGTGCGAATATCCAGGCGGGGAGGCGGGGGCCCGCACGGCCCTCCGATCCAAGATGGCATCCCTGAACAGCCCTCATGACAGTCCTCTCAATGTGCTCAGCTCTCAAAAGAAATGAGACACACAGCACCTGACGAAGAAACAACGTTAAGAAAAAGAAAACGCCAAACAAGCAATTGCTAGTTTACTTACCGAGAAGTATCCATTGTGAAATATTGAAATGATAAAAGTTGAAAAGTCGAATACTTACAAGAAATCCTTCCCACAGCCCAGAGGCCCGAAGAACATTTCAGACGGTAGACAAACTTTTCTGCAAACCCCACTCAGATTGGGGCAGGACCAGGGAAAGGCGGCCGCCTCATTCTCAACAACTGCAGGAATATGCAGGAGGATGGATGGTTATGTGTCTGTCTGTCTGTCTGCCTGTCTGTCTGTCTGTCTGCCTGTCTGTCTGCCTCTTTCCTTCTCTCTATATTTCCGTCATTCTGTCCTTTGTTCCTCCAAAGGGTGCGTTACATGGCCAACGTGCCAAACATTCATCTTGTCCAAGGCTTGGGTTTTAGTACTTCTTGAGTGAACTGAACCCTTTCCAAACCACAGATATTCATGTCAGCAGAAGACCCAAGGCCTTAGTATAGCCAAGTGCTGCTACGTTGAACTAAACACAACGGTTTCCTTGGTAACCATGATAACCTTTTTCAGTTTCACCACTCCATTTAAATAAACATAGTCCTTCACCGACAAGAAAACATCACAACGGGACTCAGAAGAAGATAATCAGGACAACACAACTCAAGAATATATGATCAGGATCGAGACTCACAACTGTGACTTACAATTTAGCGCCAAGACGGCCAAGAGAAGCAAAACCCAGACCCGGCGACAAGACATCCTTCCACTGCGCTGTTACCTCAATGCTGTAGTTTTGAAAAATGAAGTCTGCTTGCGGGTTCAGCTTTATCGGTGTCTCTGGGAGGCAGTGAAGGTGAAACCACACAAGAGCCACCATTCAGTTTCTATTATAGAATTACACCAAGCCTTGAAAGAACGTGCTGTTCTTAATCACATTTGGGATAATTAGAAATCCAAAGACCTTGTGACCTGCGGTCGTCATGGGACAGAAGGACGGTTCTTCTCAAAGAGACAGAAAAACAGATTTTTTCCCCCCTAATTTAAAACCCATGTTCCCCGTAAGGTATGTCAACGTGAGCAAGAGTACCGCTGTCTTGTCAAAAGAAATCATTCCTCTGGTGGTGCTCATTCACTCACTCACTCATTCACTCACTCACTCACTCACTCACTCAATTCTGATGAGGTATATGAATAATTGTTATAACAGAGGCTGGCCTGGCTTCAAAGCCATTGTCCAACCAAGTCAAGTCACTTTTTCAGAGTTTTTTTTTGGTTATACCGTCCACGTTTTTCAGTTGTGGCACAGAGCAGCATATTGTTATTATGTTATATTATGTTATTATATAATAACATAGCAGGTGAATATTGTTAATAATATTTAATATAATATGTTTATTTTCAGTTTCTGATATTATCATATTTAAACATGATGAAACCTCCAGGGTCTGGATGTCTATGAGGAACATAACAGGTCATTAAGTCCGTTTTGTGTTTCCAATCCCTGAGGCCATTAAATACTACAGAGAGGCCATAAGTTAAGGCCTTGAAAGCCACCAGATAGAGAAGAGGGAGAGGAGGTGAGAGGTGAACAGTAATCTCTATCTCACGGGACGCTGCTGATGTAACATGATGGAGAATCTGTCCAGAGAGCAGCAACAAACAACAATAACCTAGGATGGAATAATACATGGATGATCAAATATATCAGTCAATAAGTATTTTGTATTTGTAACAACTTCATGAAATTCCTTTAATGTTTTTTTTTTATCATTCACAACAGCCACAACATATCTTTATAATTTTCTTTTGCACACCAGCCACTCAAACACGTGTGCACATGTGCACACACACACACACACACACACACACACACACACACACACACACACACACACACACACACACACACACACACACACACACAAACACACACACTAGCACACAAACCATTAATAGCTTCCAAGTTGTGTTTGACGTACGTCTGAAAACAAGGCCAAATACGAGTCACATAATTAGATTTCTAATAATAGCACCGAGATTGCATTACAATTACATGAGATTCTCATGCAATACAGGAAGAGATGGAAAGGACTCTAAAGCA